>JARHVA010001782.1:2202500-2232500 GCA_037957365.1 Torreya grandis | reverse complement strand
AAATTTTATTAAAAATATTATTAATACATTTAAATTCATTATCTATGAATAAAATATTATATCCTTACTCAATTGGATGTTATAGATGGATCACGTGACACTATGGATGTTGTGGAGGACCTTCAATAATTTGAATTTTTGTTTAGGTAGGAAGCATAAAATGGTTAAGTTTTTAGGGCCTAGACTCAGGATGGTTTTGATAATTCAACTCCCATAATCAACATTTATGTTTATCCACATGACTACTCTCATGAGTCTTCACTAACTTTTGGCCTACTAGACAATGCTTCAAAATTGTCAAGATCAACCTTGAATCTTGTAGTCAATTTATCTCCTACCCTAAAAATAGTAGACCCCAATGGATCTAAACCTTCATGGGATGACATGGTCAAAATATTTTATCTAGTGAGCTAGGTTCACTTGGGCCCACAAATATTTTTGGTATTATCAAACAATGAAACCTTCATCCCTATTTCAAACCCCATTATAGAACAAGCTAATGTAGAGCATGCCAAATTAATTATTTATAGGGTCAATAACTACCACCTAAACATTGATGCTTTCTAAAAATGGGCCAAATAAAGATGGAAACCCAAAGGTCACTTAGAGGTCGTTTCTCTGGCTAGGATATTTTTCCTTATTAACTTATCTCTTCAATCATATTACATTAAGACTCTCTTATAAGGCCCCTAGTTCCTAGGGAAGGCAAGAATTTTGGTTAGAAGATAGAAGGTTAGGTCAAGCCTAAGTAATACTACCATGGATGATTTTCCCATGTGGGTTATCCTACTAAAACTCCCTATGGAATAATGGTACCTAGAGGTTACTAATGGGATTGCTAGATCTTTAGGTCAACCCATTAAAATTGACCCAGTCACTCTATCTCACAAAAAAGTGGTGGTTACTTGAATCCATGTCTTCTTGGTAGCCAACAAGCCCCTTCTTCACAAGATTAAGATTAATTTGAAATATGGTGTTTGGTTTTAGAACATCATCTATGAAAATAATGTAGTCATTTGTCCTAGGTGTGATGTTCTAAGTCACTCAATCTGAGATTGCCCCAAAAAGGGATAGGATGCAAATGACTCCTCTTAATAGAAGATTAATGTGGATTCTCCAAATAGGGATTAATGAATGTATTAACCACTCAATATTGGCTCCCCCCAATCCCCCTATCACTCACCCAACCGTCATTCACAAGGTTCCTCACTCAGCTATCCAAAAAAATGATTCTATTATGGTCTCTTGTCAATACTTCAAGCATGATGCATCTAAGTTAAGCTCTAGATCTAGAAGCCCCCTAAATAATTATTCCTCCATGTTTCCCCTCATTATGGAAGCTTAAAAGTTATGAAGTGTTCTAATCCTTTTGTCCCTCTTTTTTAAAAGTCTATTTATGAGCTTGTGTGTGACTTAGGACCCTTCAGGTTATCCTCCCCACACTCTCCCCTCACCCTGCTTCTCATCCCCCTCTCTTCTTCCCTTTGTATCCATTTCCCTAGATCCCCTTATCCTCTCATTTGTCCCCTTTGGTCCCCCCTTTCCCTAATTTCATCCCCTTGGGTTTATCCTCTGCTTGTGTGCCTCCCTTCCCTTGTCCCTTCATGATTTTACCTCGATCCCTCTTCACCCTTCCCCACCCCCTTTTTATGACCCTCTTCCTCCCCCTTAATTACATCTCATAGAAGCTCTCCTCACTTTTTTCCTCCCTTGTGAAACCTTCCCTCTCATCCCCCCCTCTCCCTCTCTTATTTCTGTCCCCTGATCTTGGAGTCTACCCAAGACCTTGATAGGAAGAGGCCCCTCTTTATTGATCCAATCCCCCCTCCCCCTCCCCCTCTCCCCTTTTTTGTATTCCCCACTTTAAGGAAAAGAAGTGGGTCAATGTTATGAACCATTCTCTCCCTCCTTGGACCCCCCCGAGATGATGAGATTATAAATTACTCTAAAACCAAAAAAAGCAAGAAAAAGGACAATATTGGCATTGATCCAAAACTAATGGGTAGATCCCTGAGAATGATTACTAGAAACTTAGATACTATAAAAGAGATAGCTAATGGATCTTAACAAACTCTTAAGGTCCAATGGGATAAGAAATAAATGTACTATCTTGGAACATCAAGGGTCTAAACAACCCCAAGAAATAAAGTACTCTCTACAATATTGCTAAAAGGGTTAACCCCTCTATCTTGATCATTAACAAAACCAAAATGTTTGATCTCATCCTCAAACCTAGTATAGCAAAAATATTGAAAAATGCACATGCACTTTACTCAAAATCCATAGGTACTTTACGTGGCCTAGTTATCTTTTGGGACCCATAAATTTTGGATGGTTAATTACTATGGAAATCCTTTAATCAAATCTTGGTCTTATTCATTGACATTATAAGTAAGGACAAATGGATTCTCACTAATGTTTATGCTCCTAATTCCAAATCTTATAAAAACCTTCTTTGGAAATATTTATTTGATTTTTGTAAGACCTATGTTACTTAGAGCTAGATCATGGTGGGAAAATTCAATACCTCCATCTCCCCTAATGATAAGAAAGGTAGAATCATTGATATCATAAATAACATGTTGGAATTCAACAACCATATTGTTAATGTAGGATTAGTAGATGTGGATCTCAATGGCATCCCATTCACATTGTCCAATAGAAGACTAGGAGAAAAAATAATCTAAGTCCACCTTGTCAAATTCTTGATATCTTTAAACTAGGACATCCTCTTTTCCAACAGACTCTCTTCACTACCTAGGATTGGGTCTGACCACAATCCCCTAGTTTTTGAAGTAGAAAAATTTTCCAAAACCAAGTGTAGTCCCTTAAAATTTAGAATTATATGCCTTCATCATCCAAACTTCACTAACTTCCATAGGGACTAGTGGAAATAACCTTTTTTACATTCTGCCATGTTCATCCTCACAAAAAATCTTTAATTTCCTCAAAAAAGCTATAAATATAGAACAAGGAAGTTTTTGGGGATATCTTTCTATAGAAAAAGTACATTGGAGAAAAATTTCAATTATTGAAGAGATTAGTGCCTCTGGGAACTTCAATGAACATGAGGCTTCTAAGGAAAAGTATCTCCTGTGTCAATTTCACAACCTAGAAGAAAAAGAAGAGGCTTTCTACAATCAAAAATATATATTCCTATGGCTAAAGGAGGGGGATAGGAACACAAAATTTTTCCATCACTCAACTTCAAGACATAAGAAGATGGAACCATCAGTAGGGATGAAGAGGACATTTCTCAATAGTTTATAATTTTTTTAAAGAATATTCTCTTGAAGGATGGTGAACCTAAGTCCTCCCTTATTTATTATACCCTATCTAATTTTGATAAGGTATTCTATGTAATAGACATTACATCTCTCACAAAGAACCCCTCTAATGAGGAAATCAAATGTTTTGTCTTCTCTATGGAAGGCCTCAAGGCTCTCAGACCGGATGGGTTCCCTCCCTTTTTCTTCCAAATTTTTTTGGACACTATTCACTTTGAGGTTAAATAAGATGCTAAATAATTATTTAATTCCAAATTTATTTTAAAATAAATCTATAATACTTTAATGGTTCTAATACCAAAAAAAAAGGTGCCACTAACATTTAGGACTTCTATCTTATAAGTTTATGTAATACTACCTACAAAATCTACTCCTCTATTTTGGTTAAATGCATCCAACCTATTATCAATTTTATCATTAGAGAGTAAAAGGGGGATTTTATGACAGGAAAACAAATAATAGATGTCATTTTACTAACTCAAAAATATATGCATTCCATCTCTAAATACTCAAGGTAGGGTATGCTTCTCAAATTGGACATGTCAAAGGCTTATGATTAGGTTTCTTAGCACTCCCTAATGCAAATTTTGGAAAAGTTTGGTTGAATCATGATACCAAGAAAATTATCTAGAATTTTTATTGCCAGCCCTAAGCTTTCTTCTATTATATATATGGTCATGAAAGTCTTCTTTCAGGATTTAAGAGGTTTAAGATAGCAAGAACCCCTTTCCCCATATCGTTTCATCATCCTGGAAGAAACCTTGGGGAAAATCATGAGGAGAGCTTGCAGTTGGGGTCTATTAAAAATTATTGTGATGGCTTATAATACAAATCCTATCACTCACCAAAATTTTGTTGATGAAACTATTATCATAGGAGATGATTTTGTCAAAGAATACACACATCTTAAATTCATTTTGAATTGATACGAAAAAGTATCCAACTAATGCATAAAATTCCAAAAGAGTTTCCTTTTCTTCATCAACACTCCACCCACTCAAATTTTTTTTTTTACAAAATGCTTCAATTTCAAGTGGGTAAATTGATGGTAACTCACTTAGGCATTCCTAGTTTTACCAAAAAATTAGACTCCTAACTTTTGAAACCATTAATTGATCACATCTAAGTGAAAATAGTAGGCTAGAAAGGAAACCTCCTCACCCAAACAAGCATATACCAACTCCTCAATGCATATATTAAGATCATCCCAGTATATCAAATATCTATATTTAATATTTTTTCCAATATTGCATCTAAACTTGAACAAATTCAAAAAAAAACCTGTTAAAAGGTATTGAAGAAAGATTCAAATTCAATTTGGTTACATGGGAAAAAGTCTATCTTCCAAAATCTAATAAAGGCCTTAGTCTAAGAAGCATAGAATCCATGAACATATCTATGTTGGTAAATATGGGCTAGCACCTAATGAAGGATAATGGTGAATGGTCAATAATCCTAAAGGCTAAATACTTAGGAGTGGAAGAGGATGACTTCTTGTAGGAAGAAGGCCCTATTGATGGTTCAACCTTATAGAAGCCATTTATAGTTGTAAGGATCTCCTAAAGAATAACATCTTATGGAAGATTGGAAATTGTGAGAAAATTGATTTTTATGAATATGCCTAGATATTTCCAACCCCTCTCTCCACCCAAAGGACTTGGGTTGGGTGGTATAGGTAGCTTAAGGAAAGATGGGGATCCAAGTTAAAGGATTACTAAGAATTCAAGGGAGGAACAAAGTGTTATAAAGTCCTCCCCAGTGAAGATATAACTTTGGAAGAATATCAGGATATTCAAAATCTTAACTTATCCCTAGGATAGGTCTACATCCCATCCATCCAAAAAGAAGACCATTTTGTCTAGTGGGTAGAATATAACAGTTCCTATTTAGTGGCCTTGGGACATGCCACTGACTTCAACTTAAAAAGTAATTAGAATCTCTAGAAAAACTATTTGGTAAATCACCTAACTCCCAAAGTTAATTTCTAATTTTGGATGGTGGTGTAGAATAAAATTATAACTATAGATAACTTATCCAAAAGGGGATTGATTGTCACAAATAGGTGCCCAATCTACAAAAGTTTTAAATATTTTGTACACCATCTTTTTCTAGATTTCCCCCCAGTCTGACCTTATTTAATTGATTATTAAATCATCTTGGTATGATTCAAGTCAAACCAAATAATATCTTTAACCTCATCATGAAATGGAATCCTGCTTGGAATTTACCTTCCTTGATCTTCCTTTGGCACTTTACCCTCCCTCACTAGTTTTGGTGCATATGGAAAATTCACAATGATGGACTCTTCTTCCATAAAAAGCACCATCTAATTAGTGTCTTCTCCCATCTTTGCTAGGCCATCTTGAAGAACTAGAAATATTTTCCACCTAATGATAAAGATCATTCCCCCTCTGACATGCTCATCTTCAGAAATTGGGATCTCTACCAGGTCTTATACTCTCCCTCTAAAGAGTTAATCTACAAGCACACCAAATGGAAGGCTTCTCTAGATGGCTAGGTGAAATTTAATTTTGATGGAAAATCCAAGGATAACCCAATATTTATATGGGGATGAGTAAGTATAAATAACTCTAAAGGTGAAATGTTGGTAGCATATGTGATACCCATGGGAATTCAAACAAACCACCTAGCTGAGGCCAAGGTGACTCTTTGTAGCATACAATTGGTGTCAAGCATTAACCACAATAGGATCATTATTAAATGAGAATAATTTAACATGATTAATTCTTTAGAAGGAAAAATTACTCCCTCTCACACAATTAAGGACATAGTTGATGATGCAAGTCACCTCCTAAAAGGTATACCTCATTTTTAACTCATAAATACCTATAAGGAAGGAAATAGGGAGGCTAACCTCCTCACCAACATTGGGGTCAACCTCCACCTTTTAATAAAGTATCATGATGTAGGACACATCCCCTCTAATTTCCTTAATTCCATCCATAATGAAATTAACAATACAAATTAAAAAAACCATCTCTTCCCATGTGCATGTTCTCACCATGATGGGTTGGATCTTAATCAAGTTGATTTATACTCATTTCAAAAAATTGAATTAATTATTTTTATGAGCTCTCAATGGTAATTCCCATCCATTTCTATATTTATCACCTCTATCCCATATAAATTCTCATAGTTCAAAAAGGAGGTCCATGAGAAAAAACTCTACTTTCTCGATCCCCATGGGTGGTGATATGGATTGATTATAAAAAACATCATGTAAGGAGGTCCATGAGAAAAATAATGTTTAGAAGAAGCTCAAAAAGGGGGGCCGCATAGAATTTATGGAATGAGTCACTAATCATATTACTGAGATTGCCTCAAACTTCATGGTGGTGTGGACAAAACATAAAGTTTCCATGGAAGGCTTTATCATCAATGTCTTGGAGGATTTCATTGATGATGCCACCAACATTTCATGCATAGGTGTCATTGAATTTAAAGACCAATAAAAAAATAAAGACTCCCTAAAATGGTTCTTTAGAACAAGTAATTTCATGCAAATGGATAAGAAAGGATTTTTGTGGGCTATTCTCCCATGTTACTGGGCAAAAATTTGCCTTCAAATCATGTAATATATGATACTAGAAGGTAAATACACACTAATATTCCATAACCATTTCCTAATTCTAAATAATTTCATTGGGTATAAGATTAGTCTTCCCTATTTCTTGCTTAAGTCCCTTGAGAAGATCATCCTACTTCACCAGCTTAATGATATAAAGACCATTCCACATCAATGCCTAATCCTCTTACTTGTTAAACACAACTAAGCCTTATTGGGTTTGAAGGTCCCCCCCAAGGGTTATTTTTCTATGGAATAATCCCAAGATGACCCACATGAAGAGGATCCAACTGAGGGATCCCTCAAACCATCTAACTGCACTCCCTAGAATAGTTTATCATAGTCCCCCCTAGATGACCTCCCTCTCAAATTATTATTCATCCCCAAACCAAAACTAATTGAAATAGGGACCCCTATAAAATATACCTATAAAAGGAAGGACATGGTCTTAGAGGATCTAGAAAGAAATAAGTAGCTACTAGAAAATTTTAACTCTAAGGTGCAACAAGATGGTTTTAGCTTAGCCAAAATTATTCAATATTGTAATGCTCTACAAAAATAGGTTGAAGCAACTATCAAAGCCATTTTTCACTTTTTTCATCCCCCTTAGACCATTATTATGGTTGATCCTAAGGTTTTAAAATCCCCCCTTGGGTCCCATAAAGGATTCATCCCCAAATTATCCACATTTCAAGTAAAAGGCAAGATGTTCCTAGAATTATCCTCATATTGATGCTTCTAAATACCTCACAGGTGCTCTTATTGTTGGTGAACACTTCTCATTTTAGGATCCTAAGGATCTAGGGCATGAGTTGAAGTTTGTGAAAATTTGGGATGTCTATGGTGGAATAGAAGTAGAGTGTGAGAGTTGTCCATAATATTTTTTTAATTTGGTGGTTGTGAGCCACCAAGGTCTTGTATATTTAAAACTTTATGATATTTATCATATACAAACAAACCTAAGTGGATATTAAAAATGATCCTAAACTAAAGTGAGATTTGATAAATACAATATAAAAAAGTAGGGTAATTTAGAAAAGAAAACATGATTGTAGGCTTGCATCTCAAATATCATGATAAGGTTCTAATTGGTTTGAGCATATATAAACCAATTTATGATGTAAAAAATTATGAACCTAGATTCCATCATAAACTAGGAAAGCATCGAAGGAAATATAGAAATCAAAAGTAAGAACTAGATTTACTTTAAAGAGTTTAATACTGTAACATGAATAGCATTAACACATCTAAATCTAGAGTAAATGAAATGAAGTATAGCTAAGATCTTTCAACTAATCTAGCATAACATAAATTAAAAACCTTATGACATAAAATGTAGCTCAAAATGCAAGGAACCATTCAAATCTAAGACATTAACATGTAATTGAGAGATATAATTAGATTTTAACACACTATTAAGATAATACTTTTAGAATTCCTTAGTTGTATTAAAATGCTTTCTTGTATATAATTGTTTAGAGTCCCTCCCTTTACAAAATGGTAAACCTTACCTATTTATAGATAACATAGGTGGTGTACCATTTAACTTCTCAAAACATCCATATGTAAGATAAAGACAATTGTCCTTTATATAAATACTATAATACACATGACCTCCTACATCAAATTTGACAAATAGAACCAATATATGCTAAAAAACTAGAATATATGCATTACAAAAGAATATTATTTTTATATTAAACTGGTGGGCCATCTTGGTTATCTTTGCTTGAGTATGTCCTTCACCCAAGTGTTTTGTTCTTTAATAAGCTCAAAATCTACCATAGGTTTCATCAAAAAATCCTCTTCTTGATCCACCAGTGTATTTAATTCTTTGTCACTTTTGGCCATGAGTTCTTGGATGCATTGTGCCTTAGAAATCTGCCTTCCTAAGGTAAGGATGATGTCAAGGACCTTATAATTATCCTTGATAGACTATCCTTGGTTATATTTGATGTTTTAGATGAATACATTAACCCTTTTATTGAATCATTCATCATCTATTAGGCTCATGGTAGTGGGTTTAGATGGGCTTGCCAATAAGGTCTCCAAGAGCTTCTCCATTTTGTCTATCAAGTCATTATCCTCCATGAAATTATTCACACTATTATACCAAGTGCTTAGGACCTATATTTTATCCACTATGACTCCTAGGAGGATGTTTAAATTCCCTAGTTTGATGATTTTGATGTCTTAGACCTATTTTTTAGTATGCAGATTGATCAATTAAGTTGTTTGATCTTTGGAGTCATACCATTGAATGATTAATGCTTATGTCATATTAGCTTGATGGGTCAAGGAACTTAATCTGAGCTTCATGGTATTAAAACATTGAAATATTTCAAGAAGAGACTTATTTAGCATCTTCAATGTCTCCTTAAATACTAAAAATGTAGATTGTGCTTCAAAGTCATGCTTCTCCTTTTCTAGGTTGATGATTCTTTGTTTCATTCCCTTGATCTTAGATAAGGTAATTACCATTTGGGCCTCAACCAAACTTGCTATGTCATCTTGATGGATTGGGTGCTCCCTTACTATTTTATTTTGCATAGGAGTTAGAGCCAAAAAATGCTCCACTATTTGGAAGGTGCACTCCTTAGTGCCTATAATGGTCTTCTTTGTTGTTACCTTATCTAATATAGCTATGTTTATATTATACTATATAGTGGATTTTGGTGAAGAGAATTTGGGTACATCTAGGATCTAAATCTTAGTACCACTTGATGCTTTAGGATCCTTAATTCTTTTTTCACTCTCTTTAGTTACCTCAATAATCCTCCTTTCTTCTTACTCCTTCATGACCTCTCTAATCTAGGGTTTGATATCATCATGGGTTTTAATAGTTATAGTATTGGTAAGTGCTGATGACTGTGATTGGGATGAAATATTTTAGTGATTTTCATATATGAACCAGTCAGGGATGACATTTCCATGTATGGGTAACTCATCACTAAAAAAGTTAACCTCACTGGTAGGATGGGTTCATGTCAATTTTGGCCTTTTGGAGGACCTAGAAACAAGGACCATCTCTGCTTCCCTTTTATTTTGTGAGATAGAGACTAAATCCAAAGATATTTCCTTTCCCTTTTCTATCTCACCCACCTAGGGTTCTTTAGCTTGTGCCAACTCAACTATGGTTTCCTAAATTCCCTCATCTTCTTGATCTAACCCATAGGTATCTAAAAGCTCTTTGAAGAATCCTTCAACTATCTCATATGGTTCTAGGGAAACAATATCAATGTGTTTTACTGGAGAAGGTGGTCTTGGAGGTGGAACTAGTGATGAAGGACCTTATCCTCACCTCTCTTCCAATTTCATCTCACTAGGTCCTTGAAGTTGGAGCACTTGATGTTGTGGTAATCTTGGACGTGCACTTGAGGTGGAAGGCAATATATGATATTGAAATGGGTTAATTTGTAATATTTCTCTAGTTGGATTCTCCTCTCTTTGAAATTTATGCTCAAATTTGAATCCATGTTGCCTACACCTAGATATTATTTCCTCAAAGTTTGTAGCCTTGGTGTAGAGATAGTCATATGGGCTAACCCTAAGCTCATAGGCCACCTTGGTTAGCTTCTTAGATTTCAAATGGAGGACAAATTTATTATTTAGGTCCCATTATTTGAGTTCATCATTTTGAAAATAGAATTCATCTCTATGTCTAGACATAACATCCATCTATTTTGAGCCATGGATCATGGTTTTTTCAATCAAGAATGTAAAATTATGAAAAATGCCTTTCTTCTTCTCTCTACATACATTATCAATCACTTGGAAGATTTGGGAAGTAATTTACTATTTAGATAGTTTTATAGGGACATGGATTAACAATCTATATGGTTGAGTCATGACTCCTTCCATCCTGATGATGGTGTAATTTGGGTAATACCATATGTCACCCATGGGTTCTACATATTTTTTGATGAGGGGGTGCACTCTAGGCATGGGGTTACCTATGATAGTCTTAACCAAAATAGGATATATACAATCAAAAATGAATTGCATGTGATCCCCATATTTAAAGATATGTAATTTTGAATAATGATGGGATATATTAATCTTGCTATGAGATGACCAATTTTTGATATCAAGAATATGTGTAGAGGCCATCAATGAGTCCAATAGATATGACATCATGGTGAATTGGTGGCTGGACTTCATTTCTATTCTATATAATTATCCTCCCAAGTGGATGTTAATCAGTTCTCCAATAGGTGGAAATAATTTCTCTTCCACCATGAAATATATGTAGGAAACCCACTTGGGGTAGACATAGACTATGGTGGCTACCATTGAATATCTATTCAATAGGGCCATGATGATCCTAATTCCTTCCCTAAATTGTATAATATGTATCTTCCCCTCATGGTTCCTAGATATGTGGGTTCCCTGGTTTAATCAAGGTCTTATAATAGTGTCCAAATTATGCATGGTTGTCCACTCTTTGATGGTGGGTATGTCTATGTGAGTCTTATGGAGTTTATAGTATCCCTAAAAATATACAAGTGAAATATATGCTATCCCTTTTGACACACCTTCCTTAACTATCCAATCACCATTAATTCTACAATTGACAAACATAGGTGCAAGGATATTTATGCAATGGATTAACTCTAGTTTTTTAGCTACTCAATGAAGACCAGACATATAAATTACAACCATGTCATCAAATTTCCTCTTTTTTACTATGATCCTTTATTTTTTTGGAGAGAGAGGATATATTTCCTTGATAAAATAGAAGATCTTTCACCAGTTCTTCATTCCATTATTGAGTTCCCCAATGTCTAATTTCATGTCTACAAAAAAACTTCCCTCATTATCTATAGACAAATACAATTCAGCCTCTTCTTTCCATTTTTTCCATGATTCCTTAATTTTGTATGACTCTTTTTTTTCTCAGGATGAAATTTGAGCCTGTTTAATGGAATTGTGTCTCAATCAGTCAAGAATTAGGGATTTATGTTGTTGTTCTAGGGTTTATTAGAGATTTAATAGTGAAGGTGGTGGACTTAATAAATTTATTCATGCCTTAGATCTTATGAATAGCCTCACTTGTGCAAGTTCTATCTTTTTAGGTGCACCAAATCTCTAGATTTTTTAGTGATTATATGGCACCTACGTGGCCTTCCCAAGCTTGTTTTTATGGCATCCCCATGAAAATTCCTTTGAAAAATAGCCATTGGTTTTCAAATCAAGTCTTTTGTCTTTACTCTATTAGATCAGGACCTCTGATCAAGTGTGGCCTATTGGATCCTAGGAGATGCACATAGTTAAGTTTGTCTCGAGGCCTTAGTAAAACTTTAGGTCTAAAATGCATTCCTAAGGTTTATTTATGTTGATAAACACTAATAAACTTATGTTAAAACACTTCATTATAATTTTTATACATTAATATGCTAATGGTATTTTTAGAGAGTTTTTTAAAAATTGCCCCCTTTTCTTGGCTAAAAGATTAGTAGAGGTTTAATTTGATGGCCTCGCTAACATCAAATATGTCATCATGAATGTCAAATGATAAGAGTAAGATTATCAAATTTAAGCCTATAAAATTCCTTTGGTTGAATGATGAAGCACCATGTGTCATATTCTCAATAAATCCTAACGTTTTAGAGTTGATGCAGTCCATTTGATCAAGATCAATGATATAGTGAGGATCATTGGTCATGTTTCAAGAGGTCAAAACTGATTGGCTTTGAACTTTGAGGAGCCCCTTTATCTTCATGCCATCAGATCATATCTCCAAGTGAAAATGGATCATTATATCTATATAAGTGTACAAATTTAAAGTCAGTCTATTTGGTTACATATAGGCTTAAGTCAAATTATTAGTCTTAAGTTAATAGTGTTAATAAACATGATGAACTTAAAGCTAAATTTTACTATGCTAAGCCTAAGGTTGAAACATTAAGGTGGTCCCCTTATGGACTCAGGTAAAAACTTGGATGAGGTTCAACTTGATGGTCATGATAACATCAAAGACATCCTCATGAGCATCAAATGATGGGAGTTAGGATGTCAAGTTAAATATGGTAGGAGAATTTTCATAGTAAGTATAATTGATCCATAGTTCCTCCTGGGTGATCTCATGTCACTAAATTAGATCTTTAGGGAAGTGAGAGTCATTAGATCTATGTTCAAGTCAAATAATTAAGTTAGGGTCTAATATTCATATTAGTTTAGACTAAGTTTTTGATCTCAAGGTGTTGTTCATATAAAATAAATAAGACATTTAAGATTAGAACCTAGGCTAAACATTAATAAAAGATTTGGTCCTAAAAAAAGGGGATTATAGACTTAAAAATTAGATGAGGTTAGGAGGCTAATAAAAAATGGGGAAAAGGGGCCTAAATTTGATTTTATATTAAGGTTTGGGCATGTTGAAAACATAATCAAAACTTAATATAAAATTAGACTTAGGGTTTTTCAAAAAAAAAATCCAATTTCCCGTTAAGTTTTTTCCCTCCATTTTTTAAATTTAAATCATTTGATTTAGAACCCTACATTTCTCCATAGAACCTAAATTTCATCATCTAAAGACAAATATTAGTAATTTTAGTCCACAAATCATAATCACAATTAAGCATGCAAGGATTCATTCCCTTTTCAAGTAGACAATCTTAAAATTCTAGGAAAGAATAACCTCTTCAAAGCCAAACAAAGATACAGATGTTTGAAAATATTTAAAAAGGTCCCTATTTTGTAGAAGTATAAAAATGGGGGTATGTTGGCCCCAAAAAATGTTGACTCACAAGGGGAACATAGAAGTATGTTAGAACCTATAAACTCTAGTTTAGACCAACACATAAATCTTTTATCTCCTTTGACCAAATATCAATACCTAGATCATTTCAAGGTTAAAACAAGACTCAAATTTGTAAAACAAAAATTCTCATGTCAAGGCCTAAAAGTTTTGTCCATTTTTCATGAGACTTCAGGGAACAACATGCAAGTTCATACCTTTTTACCATTACATTTGACTTTGAGAATATTTAGATATTCATTAAGAATGAATGTTCTTAGTTTAAGGAAGGCTTGGGCATTACTTTTATACCATCCAAGCATCCATAGCCCTGATAGAGATGCCTTTGGATTTACTCATGTCCTTGCTCCACTACCAATTAGGCATCCATAGCTTTGATGGAGGTTGTTTGAATCACCATTAACTTCGTATCTTTTGATTTACTAATAAGTCATCTTTTTTCATCAAATATTTTAGCTGTAGGATAATCACCTATAGTTGAAACCTTGATCTTAGATAATGATGTGTTTTAAGTGTATGTATGTGTATGCCTTAACCTTTTGAACTCTCTTTCCACATACATTTTTCTTATCACAAAAGAGGTTTGGTCTCAGGAAATGTTTTGGATGCTTATGAGGTAACTGACTTCTATGTGAGTCTTGGGAAAGTCTCTAGATTACAACATGATGCTATATTATATCCTTAGGTACTCTTATGCATGTTTCATGCCCTCATTTTGAAATAGTATAATTTTAAGTAATCTAGGGAAATTCTAAGCAAGTACTATCTACAATATTTTATTGAAGCAAAGGAGCAAAACCAAAAAAAATGGACACATGCAACACAAAGAAACCCAAAAAAAAAAAAAAAAAACAAATAAAAATAAAAAACATATATACAAGCTAAACAAGAAAACAAAGCAAGGAAGGAAACTAACTAGCCTACCTACTCTAACCCTAAACAATCTTATAGATTTTATTCCATGAACACTCCAAGTGGAGCAATAACAAAGTAGTGTTTGAGATATTTCCCATTGGTGAGAAATGTGAATTCTTCTCCTTGAAGGTATTTTAACTTAAAGGTGTTTTTTCTTTAGATTTCTATAATTTTGTATGGGCCAATCCATAAAGGTGTAAACTTACCATGCTTTCCTTTAGGTTCTAATAACTTGTCCCAAAGGAGGACTAGGTCTCCTTGTTTGAACACCTTCACTTTGGACCTCTTGTCAAACCATATTTTCATAGTTATTTTATGTCTACTAAAGTTTTCAAATGCCTTTTCCCTAACATCCTCCATTTGAATGATGTTTAACAACCTATAAATGGCCATTTCTTGGCTCTCTTCCATGTATTCTTACATGAATGTGAATTTGGGTAATTTGAGGGTAATGGTGAATATAGGTTCTTAACCATACACCGTAAATAATGGTGAAGCCTTGAGTGTATGATTGATTCCTATCCTATCAGCCCATAATGCATACTTAAGGAGTTTTTACCATGTTTTGGGTTTATCTATAGTAGACTTCTTGATGGATTTCATAACATTCTTGTTGGTAGATTTAGAGACTCCATTTCCTTAAGGATAGTGATTAGAAGCAAACTTCAAAGAGATACCATTATCATAATCCTATTTAGTCATTTCGATGGATATAAATGTAGATCCATTATCAAAAACTAAAGAGACTAGGGTTCCAAATCTAGTGCAAATATTTTTTCCAAGAATTTGATCACCTCCTCTATCATACATTTTTTGGTGTCTATAACTTCAATCCACCTTATGCAATAATATGTAGTAGTGAGTACATACTTGTGGTTTTTAGAGGAACTAGGGTTAATTTCCCCCATAAAGTGTAACCCCCACTATGAAAAAGGTTTATATACCATTACTAGTTACAAAGGCATGGTTGCCTTTGGCTCTTTTGTGCTAAATATTTGACATGAGTGGAAATCCCTCACATGCTTATGAGCATCCTTGAAAATGGTGGGATAATAATACCCAACCCTAAGAATATTTTGATTTTTGGTTCTCCCTTAAGGGTTTCCACTACCTAGGTTTTCATGAAAAGTGGACATGATTTGAGAAGCCTCTTCTTTAGACACACACCTTAAGTTGATCCCTTCAAATTTATTCTTATATAGGACTCCATATTTGATGAGGTAATGGGTTACTTTGAGCCTTAATGCACTCTTCTATTATTTGGTGAGTCCTAGGGGATAACTACCATTGATAAGGAGGTGGATTAGAGAGTCATATCATTCATTAGTCTAGAAGTTCTACTGATCAACTTGCATGACATGAATCTTAGGATTAGTATTGTAAATAATCTAGGCTAGGGCTTGACATTTCACCAGTTTGGTAATGTTAATTTTTATATCATACTCTTGTAGGACTGACATCCACTTTCCCCTTCATTCCTAAATCTCATTATGATTCAACATAAGCTTTGTGGCTGGGTTTGGTAAGATGGCATGCACCTTATTTATAAGGATGTAATGTCTAAATTTTTTTACTACCTTCACTAGTGCATAAGTTAGCTTATCAATCATAGAATAATTTGATTTTACATTTTTTAAATTTGTGCTCCTGATGGCTATATGGTGTTCATTTCTATCAATCTTTTGATTCAAGACTATAGCCATGGTGTGGTTAGAAGAAAATGAATATAAGTAAAAGTCCTTTGAGAAGTCAAGACTTATCAAGGCTTGAGCTTGATTGATTGCCTTCTTGATGTTAGAAAATGCTTTCTTAGATCCTTCATCATAAGAGATTTTATCATCTTTCTTAATCATATCATTCAAGGGTTTGACAATATCAGTAAGACTTGAGATGAAATTCCTTACAAATTTGATCTTGCCAAATAATGACTTTAGTTCTTTTGTAATGGCATGCCCTAATAGTTTTCCTTTAGTAACATAAAAGATGTTCTTCTTGGGGATGAGGGATATGTCATACCTCTTTCACCTTTCAAAAACTTGTTGGAGGTGCATGAAATGATCTTCTCTATTATTGGAAAAAATTGTTATATCATCCATAAATATGATGATGCATTTTCCTACTATACCATGGAAAGCATGGTCCATGGCTCTCTGAATGGTTTCCCCTACATTAATCAATCCAAAGGGCACTATTTTGTAAGTATATTTTCCCCATTTAGTGGTGAATTTTGTCTTCATTCTATATTCTTTGGCAACAATCACTTAGCTATATCTATAAAATCCATCCAAGAAAGACATCATGGCTGATCTTGAAACAACTTAGATGACTTGGTCTAGAGAATGAAAGGGGTAATTGTCATTTTAGATGATTTATTTAGATTTATAAAGTCTATGCACAATCTAATTTATTCATTCTAATTTTTTACTAGGACCAAGTTAACAACCCAAGTAGAATGCCTAATGATAAACACTATCCTTACATACAATAGTTTCTTGACCTACTTAAAGCTCATGGGTTCAAGAAAGGATTGATAGGTATTTACTTCTACTAAAGGGTTTACAATTTTCCTTGAGGGGTATGGTGTGAGAAGTAACCCTTGGGTCAAATATTGTTAGATATTCATAGGACCAGGCAATTACATTCTTATATTTTGTAATTAACTCCCTAGCCTTTCTATTTTCCATTTCAGTACAAGTCTTTCCTATGTTCACTTTTTGGGACTGATCATATGGGCCAAAATTTATTACATGATAATCGTTACCACATACTTTGGGTACCTTAGGTGTTTTAGTAATCTTGCCATGATAAAATAGCCTTTCTAATGAGATCATACCTTTAGGTATCTTATTGTCATTTAGTTGAATGATTTTACCATTAAACTCCATTTTAGGAGAACTTTCATCAATTTCATCAATAATGTGAGCCTTAAAGGCCC
Source organism: Torreya grandis (assembly GCA_037957365.1). Classification (NCBI taxonomy): domain Eukaryota; kingdom Viridiplantae; phylum Streptophyta; class Pinopsida; order Cupressales; family Taxaceae; genus Torreya; species Torreya grandis. The sequence goes on along the minus strand of JARHVA010001782.1, from coordinate 2,215,017 downwards.
CAAAAATAGTCAATAAACTTAGAATTTATTGATCATCATTGAAGGCATGAAAATGATTCACATTATTTGAGACTGAGGGGCATGGTACTAGATCAATGATAAAGTTTAGGGAATCATGATTGGGCATGAGATTATCTATAGTAGAGGCAAGCTCATTAACAACTTTGTTTTCTTCCCTAGGGATAGATAAGATGTTGAAAGCATCAAAATATTCTACCAAGTCTAAAACCCTAAACTTATACCTCTTAAGTTAAGATATCTTGCATTGTTACTTGTTCCTTACTTGATTGACCACAAGTTCAGAATCTCCATAAAAAAGGAGTTCCTTAACCATGTGCTTAATATCAAGATACAACCCTAGGATGAGAGATTCATATTCAACCAAGTTATTAGTGCATGGGAATTTCAATCTATAGGATGCATGATATTATTTTTCTACAAGGTCTAACAATACATTACCAACTCATGATCTTGAATTACATCTGATACCATCAACATAGAGTCTCCATAGGCTAAGCATTGGAGGAGGGTTCTTGGAACCATGATTTTTTTAGCTTCCAAAGTGAATATTCCCAAATTAGAATCTATGAAGTTCACCTTTTCATTGAAAACATTATATTATATTATCATGTGTTTCATCCTTGTCTCTCTTTCCACCCTTATTTGATTTTTAACACATTTCCAAGGTAACCATAAGTGGGAGTAGTAAGTAAACATGCATATATTTAAGGCCTTAGTCCATTCTGTAGTAAGAAGCAATCCATAAAAACTAAGGATATCCACCACTTGTATGTCCATGAATTGTTGAACTCTTGGTTTACTAGCCAAATGCATATGCACATTCAATAATTCTCTGACTACTTTGACTTTTAAATTGTCTAACTACATGACCACTCTATTAGAATTGATCGGGGTCAACTGAAGTTGTTCACATATCCCTATAGGCATGATGTTGGTTGAGGCTTCAAAATGTAAAAGGCAATTATGGACATTCTTTCTAAATATCCTGACTATGGGTAGTAATGGTGGAGACTCTACTTTAGTTATTTCTATAAATACATTTGCACTCACTTTCTGGGGGCTTCCTAGGTTTCTTGGAAAATGATTCCAAGAGTATGTCTCTTTGTTCTATAATCTATGTTAGCTCATGTAGAGTGACGTTGGCTTTGATCTTCTTCATATCCTCCACAATGTTGTAACTAGTCTTGCTTGAAGGTTTAGTAGTAGGTTTGGAAGAACTACCCTTAGGTGGTTTAGGATCATTAGTTGATGTAGTGTTTATAGGATTCCCATAACTCTTAGGGGGATTTGAAGTAGTCAATGGCTATTTTTATTATATATTTCTTAGAGGGTAGGTTTTTAATAATTGATAGAATGATTGAATCTCTTTAGGAATATTTTTTGGCTCATTATCCTCTTGGAAATGAAATTAGAATGTCTCTACCGTGTGTACTTGGTCAAATGGCTTGGACCCAGAAGGACTTGTAGTAGTATCTTTATTAGGGAATACTTCAAAAGTGTCAATATCTTCTTAAAAAGCTTAAAAGGATTTTCAAAACTCAACACAATCATTCTCACCATGTTTAAATGTGGCATTTACCCTGCTATAGTCTAACAAGGTAATATCAGTGAGATTAATATCCATGGTCTTCTTGTTAGAAGAAGGCTCACTAGTTTTGTTGTTGTTGTAGAAACTATCATTCTAAAATTTATTTCTAGTCCTGTCAAACTTTTGGAAGGTGAAGTTCCTTCCAAATTTGTCATTAGCATTGCCAACTTATTTTTTTAGTTTCAATAAATTTGTGCTGAGCTTCTAGACCATCTTTAACATATATACACCCTCATTCTTGGGTATTTCAGAGCTTTGGACTTGGCTAATTTTAGTAGCATTGACTAGAAGTAAATCCTTTTGGTCATTGGTGTGAGATCCATTAGTATCTTGATGACTCGAGAAACCTAGGTTCTAACTCTGAGTAGCATGGATAGTAGGTAATACATTTAGATTAGGGGGTTGGTTAAAGGTTGGAAAATTTTGGTTATTGTTTGGAAAAAGGTTCAATACAAGAATTTGGGGGTTAATGTTTGGGATAGAATAAACCATATACCCTTAGGGTTGTATTTGGTCACTAATAACCACCAATTTAGAATAATCCTAGGCCAATGTGTTGATAGTTGAGAGGGCCCTTTCTAGAAACACAAAAGTCATAGGGTCCACTAGATCTTTGTAAAATTCTAAAGCTAAATCCTTAATAGGTTTATATAGATCTATGGTTCTACTAAAGATATTTTAGAACCTAGAACTAAATGATATAATAGGTTCACTTACATCCATCTTAATGGTTTTGGATTGGTGATAAATGATGTAGGGGCTTATGATCTTTTCAAATTTATCAATGAAAATAGTGTCAAAGTCATTTCATGAGGTGATGTAATCATCAGGAAAATTGAGGAACCATTTATATGCAACATCCTTGAATTTAAATGGAAAAAACCTGCATGATACATATTTATGAATAACATTTAAAAATCTTAAAGTAGCCTTGAAATATTTAGCATTTTCTTCCACAGTTGTAACACTAGTTGGATAAAATATTGGCAAGTAATTTTTAGGATTATGTGATAAGTCATGAACTAAACCTAGTATATTAATGGGAGAACTTCCAATCCATTCTATATCTAGATGAATATTGAATGTATGAACCCATTATAAGGGTGAATATGGTAGAGACTTGGAATGCTTATGCTTTCTTCTATCTTTCTATCTTCTTTAGTGGGTTTTTAACTTGAGTAAGGGTTCTCTGGTCTCTGAATGTGATCTAGTCCTGATCCTTGGCAATTCTAGCTTGAAGATTAAGGATCCTATTTAAAATATAGTGTTTCAAGTTATATTTCCTAAAGAAAAATAATCAACATACACACTAATCCTATTTTTTAAATATTTATTCATAAAGGGATAAAGGACACTAATCTTTGACTAAGAAAGCTCAAAGATGTGTTGAATTATACAAAGACAACCATTCTTTGCAACTCATGACTTAAGTAAAGTCAATATTCATAAATAATTATCAATATTCAACCAAAATAAGCTATCCTAATCTCAACTACTATAAATTATTAAAAATTAAAGCTATGTTTACTAGAATTTAACCATTTATTTATAGAGAACTAATATCTTTGCCTTACAAAGCACAAAGATAGGTGGAAAACCACTTAAATATAAAGTATTTTTACACTTAGAGTGAATATTCACTCATAAGGGTTAAAAATCCTTCAAAATTAATTCAATAAATATCACAATTGATCAAATTGCCCTCCTTCCAGCACCAACAAAGCTCTTTCTCCTTTTGATGCTACTAACAACCTCATAAGTACTTTTAGTGTTGATGAACAATTCTAATTTTAGGATCCTAAGGATCCAAGGCATTCATTACAATTTTTGAAAATTTACGATGTCTATGGTCGAATAAAATTAGAGTGTGAGAGTTATCCGTAATAATTATTTAATTTGGTGGTTGGGAGATACCAGGGTCCTATATATTTGAAAATTTGTGATATTTATGATCCAAAAACTAAACTAAGTGGATATTAACAATGATCTTAAACTAAAGTGAGCTCTAATAAAGAAAATAGAAAAATGGAGGGTAAGGTATAAAATAAAACATTATTATAGGCTTCATCTCAAATATCATGACAAGGTTCTAATTGGTTTGAGCATGCATGAACCAATTTATGATGTAAAATAGTATGAATGTAGATTCCATCATGAAATAGGAAAGCATCAAAGGAAATATATATATCACAAGTAAGAACTAGATTTACTTTAAAGATTTTACTATTGTAACATGAATATCATGAGGACATCCAAATATAGAGTAAATGAAATGAAATATACCTAAGATCTTTCAACTAATCTAGCATACCATAAATTAACAACATTATGACACAAAATGTAGCTCAAAATACAAGGAACCATTCAAATCTAAGACATTAACATGTAATTGAGAGATAGAATTAGATTTAAAACACTATTAAGACAATACTTTTAGAATTCCTTAGTTGTATTAAAATTATTTCTTGTATACAATTGTTTAGAGTCCCTCCTTTTAGAAAACGGTAACCCCTACCTACTTATAGATAACATAGGTAGTGTATTGATTAACTTATTAAAACATCTATATGTAAGGTAAGGACAACTATATTTTATACAAAGATTATAATACACATGATCTCATATGTCAAATTTGACAAATAGAACCAATATATGCTAACAAACAAGTATATATGCATTAAAAAAGAATATTCTCTTCATATTACATTGGTGGGTCCTCTTGGTTATCTTTCCTTGAGGATGTCCTTCACCCTAGTGTGTTGTTCTTTAATCAACTCAAAATCTACCATAGGTTTCATCAAATAATCCTCTTCTTGATTTGCCAATGCATTGAATTCTTTATCACTTTTGGGCATGAGTTCTTGGATGCATTGTGCCTTTAAATTCTACCTTCCTAAGGTAAGGATGATGTCAAGGACCTTCAAGTTATCCTTGATAGATTTTCCTTGGTTTTATTTGTTGTTATAGATGAAGACATTAACCCTTTGCTTAAATTCTTCATCATATATTAGGCCAATGGTAGTGGGTTTAAATGGGTTTGACAATAAGGTCTCCAAGAGCTTCTCCATTCTGTCTATCAAGTCATTGTCCCCCTTCATGAAATTGTTGACACTATTATACCAAGTGCTTAGGTCCTATATTTTATCCACTATGACTCCTAGGAGGATGTTTAAATGTCCCAGTTTGATGATTTTGATGTCCTAAACCTATTTTATAGTATGCACATTGATTAATTAAGTTGTCTAGTCTTTGGGGTCCTACCATTGAATGAGTAATATATGTGTCATCTCATCTTGATGGATCAAGGAACTTAATCTAAGCTTCATGGTATTCAAACCTTCAAATATGTCAAGAAGAGACTTATTCAACATATAAAATATGTCCTTAAGGACTAAAAATGTAGCCTATTATTCCAAGTCATGCTTCTCCTTTTCTAGGTTGATAATTATTTATTTCATTCCCTTGATCCTAACTAAGGTCATTTTTGATTGGGCCTCAACCAAACTTTCTATGTCTTTTTGATGGATGGGGTGTTCCCCTACTATTTTCCCTTGCATAGGAGTTAGATCCAAAAAAGGCTCCACTCTTTGGAAGGTAAACTCCTCAGTGCCTAAAATGGCCTTTTTTGTTGTTACCTTCTATAATCTAGCTATGTTTGGATTATATTGCATAGTTATTATTTCAGAGAATTTGGTTACCTCTAGGATCTCAATCCTAGTACTAATTGATGCTCTAGTATATTTCATTCTTTTTCCACTCTCTTTAGTTGCCTCAATAATCCTCCTTTCTTCTTACTCTTTCTTGAGCTCTATAATATAGGGTTTGATACCATCATGTGTATCAATACTTATAGTGTTGGTAAGTTCCAATGAATGTGACTAGGATGGAATCTTTTTGAGCTTTCCATATATGAACCAGTTAAGGATGATAATTCCATGTATGGGGAACTCATCCCTAAACAAGTTAACCTTACTAGCAGGATGGGTCCATGTCACTTTTGGCCTTTTGGATGACCTAGGAATAAGGGTCATCCTTGCTTCCCTTTTATTTTGTGAGACAGGGACTAAATCCAAAGATATTTCCTTTCCCTTTTCCATCTCACCTACTTGGGGTTATTAAACATGTGTCAACTCAATTGTGGCTTCCTCATTTCCCTCATATTATTGATCTAACACATAGGTATCTACAAGATCTTTAAAGAATCCTTTAACTATTTCATATGGTTATGGGGAAACCATATCAATGTGATCTACTGGAAAAGGTGGTCTTAGAGGTGGAACTAATGATGAAGGACCTTCTCCTAACTTTTATTATAATTTCCTCTCACTAGGTCCTTAAATTTAGAGCACTTGATGTTATGGTAGTCATGGAGGTGCACTTGATATGGAAGGAAATAGATGATATTGCAATGGGTTCATCTACTAATTTTTTCTAGTTTCCTTCTCTCTTTGCAATGTATGCTCAAGTTTGAAGCCATGTTTCTTGCACTTGGCTAGTACTTCCTCAAAGTTTGTATCTTTTGTGTAGAGATGGTTATATGGGATAACCCTATGCTCATAATCCACATTGTTTATTTTCTTGGATTGTATATGGAGGATAACTTTATTATTTAGGTCCCTTTATTTGAGATCATCCTTTTGAAAATAGAAGTTATCTCTATGTTTGGCCATAACATCCAACTATTTCAAGACATGGATCATGGTTTTACCAATCAATAATGGAAAAGGGTGAAAAATTCATTTCATCTTATCTTTACATACACTATCAACCCCTTGGAAGATTTAGGAAGTAATTTCCTATTGAGCCAGTTTGATAGGGACATGGACTAGCAATCTATATTATAGAGTCATGACTCCTTCCATATTGATGATGGTGAAATATAGGTAATACCATATGTCACCCATGGGATCTACATATTTCTTGATGAGGGGGTGCACTCTAAGCATGGGGTTCCCTATGATAGTATTAACCAAAGTAGGATATATGCAATCACAAATGAATTACATGTGACCCCTTTATTTAAAGATATGTAATTTTTAATAATGATGGGATATTATAATCTTTCTATGAGAGGACCAATTATTAATATAAAGAATATGTGTAGAGGCCATCAAGGATTCTAATAGATATAACATCATGGTGAATTTTTGGCTGGTCTTCCTTTTTATGGCATAGAAATATCTTCCCAAGTAGATGTTAATTAGTTCTCTAATAGGTGGAGTTAGCTTCTCTTCCACCATGAAATATATGTAGGAAACCCATTTGGGCTCAACATAGGTTATGGTGGCTACCCCTAAATCTCTATTAAATAACATCATGATGATCTTAATGCCTTCCTTGAATTATGTAATAGGAATCTTACCCTCATGGTTCCTGGATATGTGTGTTCCATGGTTTAACTAGGGTCTTAGAATAGTGTTCAAATTATGCTTGGTTATCCACTCCTTGATGGTGAGGAGGTATATATGAGTCCTAGGGAGTTTATGGTATCCATAAAAAGCTACAAGGGAAATGTATGCTATCTCTTTTGACACACCTTCCCTAACTACCCAATCACCATCAATTCTAAAATTGATAAACAAAGGTGAAAGGATATCTATACAATGGAGTATCTCTAGTTTGGTAGTTTCTCAATGAAGACTAGACATCTAAATTACAACCAAGTCATCAAATTTACTCTTGGTTACTATGATCCTTTATTCATTGGAAGTGAGAGGCTATATTTCCTTAACAACAAATAAGATATTTGACCAGTTCTTCATTTTATTGTTGAGTTCCCCAATGTCCAATTCCATGTCCCTAGAACATCTTCCCTCATTATCTATAGAAAAACATAATTATACCTCTTATTTTCATTATTTCCTAGCTACTGCCATGATTCCTTAATTGCCTTAGGTGTATGACTAGATTTTCTTTGCTCAAGATGAAATCTAAGCTTATTTAATACAATTGTGTCTCAATCAATCAATAATTAGGGATTTATATTATTTTTATAGGGTTTCTTGGAGCTTTAATGGTGAAGGTGGTTGAATTCATAAATTTGATCATGCATTATATCTTATCGATAGCCTCACTTGTGAAAATTATATCTTTATGAATGTACCAAATCATTGGATTTGTCATTTAGTGCTTACATGGCACCTATTTGGCCTTCTTAATCTTATTTTTGTGGCATCCACATGAAAATTCCTTTGAAAACAAGCCATTGGTTTTAAAATGAAGTCTTTTATCTTCACTCTATTGGATTAAGACCTCTAATTAAGTGTGGCCCTTTAAACCTTGTGAGATTCATATAGTTAAGTTAGTCTCGAGGCCTTAGTAAAACTATAGGTCTAAAATGAATTCCTAAGGTTTATTTATGTTGATAAATACTAATAAACTTAAGTTAAAAAGCTTCATGCTAAGTTTTCTAAATTAATATGCTAAGGGTATTTTTAGAGAGTTTTAAAAAAAAATTACCCCTTTTTTTGCTAAAACATTGGTTGAGGTTCAATTTGGTGGCGTTTCTAACATCAAATGATGGATGAGAGATTACAAAAATTAAATCCATGAAATTCCTTTGGTTGAATGATAAAGAACCATGTATCATGTTTTCAGGAACTCTTAGGATTTTAGAGTTGATGTGATCCATTAGATCAAGATCAGAGATGTAGTGAGGACCATTGATCATGATCTAAGAAGTCAAAGCTGATTGTATTTGATCTTTGGGGAGCCCCTTTATCTTTACACCATCAAATCAGATGTCTAGGTGAATTAATATCATTAGATATGTAGAAGTGCATGAATTTTAAGTCAGTCCATTTGATTACATATAGGTTTAATTCAAATAATTAGTCTCAAGTTACTAGTGTTAGTAAACATGATGAACTTAAAGATAAAATTTACTATGATAAGCCTAAAGTTGAAACATTAAAGTGGTCCCCGTTTAGATTTAGGTAAAATTTTGGATGAGGTTCAACTTGATGGTTTTGCTAACATCAAAGACATCCTCATGAGTGTGAAATTATGGGAGTGAGGTTGTCAAGTTAAATCCTATAGGAGATTTTTCATAGTAAGTGGGGTTGATATGTAGTTTCTCTCAGGTGCTCTCACACTGTTAGATTGGATCTCTAGGGAAGTGATAGTCGTTAGATCTATGTTCAAGTCAAATCATTAAGTTAGGGCCCAACATGCATAGTACTTTAGACCAAGGTTTTGATCTCAAGGCATCATTCATGTTAAATAAACACAATGATATTTAAGATTAGAACTTAGGCTAAACATTAATAAAAGATTTGGTCCTGAATGAAAGGGGCTTACAAATGTAACAATTAGATGAGGTTAGGAGGTTAATAAAAAAAGGGGGAAAATAGATAAAAGGGGCCTAAATGTGACTTTATATTAAGGTTTGGGCATGTTGAAAACATAATTGAACCTTAATATAAAATTAGACCTAGTGTTTTTCAAAAATAGAAATCCAACTTCCTATTATGTTTTTTTGTGCCATTTTTTGAATTTAAATCATAGGGATTTTTACTTGGGAACCCTACCTTTCTCCATGGAACCTAAATTTCATCATCCAAAAATAACTATTAGTAAGGTTAGTCCATAAAGCATAATCATAATTAAGCATGTAGAGATTCATTCCCTTTTCAAGTAGATAATCTTCAAATTCTAAGAAAGAATAACCTCTTCAAAGCCAATCTAGGATAAATATGTTTTAAAACATTTACAAGGGTTCCTATTTTGCAAATACAAAAAAATGGGGGTATGTTGGTCCCAACACCTCCTTGAAAAAGTAGCTAAAGGCCCCAAAAATTACACCTGGGCTAAAGTTTCAAATGACAAATCAACCATCCTAGAAAAGGACACTACTAAAGCTGAAGACCCTCAGGAGGGACCTTCCTCCTAGTTTTTCTTGTTTTTGTTTCCACTCTTAGTACTATATTTTGATTTTTGGTTTATTGGCCCTAGTTGGCATATTTAAACTTTTATAATACACTCTTGTGGTTCCAAGTCCCTATAAAACCTAAAATTTACCATATCAAATAAAAATTCTATTATCTACTAAAATAGGTGATGGAAAACCAAAACATGAAATGATTTTTGTCATTAAAAATATGCATATGTCCTCCCATATAGTTAATTATAATTACATTGCATCAAACCATTTTGTAAAATATTTTTTAGTAATAGTAATGAGATTATGACCATGCGATTATTTGGGATTTATCATTCATATCAATTTAAACCCTAAAATAAAAATTTATGTATTGATATATAAGTTTAATTGTTATGAAGGTACACCATTCAAATATTTGTGTTACTAGTTATTTGAGCCATAATTAAATGTACTAAGTAATCTAAGGTATAATCTAAGTTAAAGTATGACATATATTGGGTATGTAATGAATTAAATACCCTCTATATATTTAATTTTAATAAATAATTCCTTTATATGCTCTGATTTTTGTGAGAGGGATGAAAATAGTGTTAATATATTAAACCAAAAGTGAACAATCATGTAGCATCAATTATTAGTTTTAATTATGATTTGATAATGTTAATGATGAATGTTTATAATTATTAATATAGCTAACTTATATTTACAAGTTATATAGGCTCACATATTAATGAATGAATTTTTATGTAAAATGAGTATGAGCTACTGGGATAATGAAAGATTCTAAATAAGGTTAAAAAATAAATTTATTCTAATTTATTTTTTTCCTCTATAACAACATAAATCATTCCTTCCATTTATTTATAAAACAATGAAAAATTTATTTAAAATAAAACTATCTCATTTGAAATTATGATATTAATGTTTATATCCTTATCGTTCATATCAATATAATTCATAACATTTTGTCAAAATCATTGCCATCGTAATCATGCATAATTACATCATTTGCATTTTCATTATTCATATTTGTATATTTTTTAGTATCATATGCATTTTTATAAATATAATAGTCATTAATTTCATCAACAAATGAAATTTTATCTTTCAAATGAGTAGAAATTCCAAAAAAAATAATTTGAACCAAATTAATATGTATACCCCTCAATTTATCACTTCACCTGGTATGTGTCTTAGATAATTTTTTAATTGGCATAAGATAGAAACATATATAACATATAATAAAAAATGGATAATTATATAAAAAAATATAATCAAAAACCTAACTAACGATACCATTTTATGCATATTTGTATGTTTTATTGACATTTGTGTTCCATCATAGGCAAATAGTAACCCATCCTTAAGAATTTATTGGACATTGATTTCCCTCTAAAATTTTCACCAATTTTAATATTGTATACCTCTTATATAGATATATTATCCTCTTCATAGCTAATACATGAATTATATGTCCATAAAATTATAAATTTTACATATCCCCTCTAATTAATAACATAAAATATTTCATATTATTTTAATTTATTCTTATGATTCTATAATAAGTTTTTTTAAGGAATAACTTGGTACAAAAAATTATAAATATTGTTATATCATTCTAAATTTATTGTGATACATCTGATGACAAATAGTGTTAAGTATCAAAATATTTTATAATAATTTATGTATTTTGAAGATGTCTTATAGTAAAATTATGTTGATCATCATTAATTTTTATAGGAATAATAGAATATGAACTATCTATAATATCTACATGAAGATTATTTTTATGAAGTATATTATAAAATTTAATATTATCAAAGTATGCCATTAAATTTTATACCATATATTTATATGATATCAAAATTTTATTATTTTTTAATAAATATATAAAAATTGACCAACTATGAGTTGAGAATACCCATATACCTAAATAAATTTATAGGTGATGGCATACAATATATAATCCTAAAATAAACACCTCATATTATACTATATTATTTGTGCATGATTAACTTAAGTGGTATGTGAATTACATAAGTTTTCCTTAATGAATGATTAAAAATATTCATGCACTATCACCTAAGGCTCGTTTAAATCTAAATAAGTACATGGTCTAAGTATCATCTTAATATGATGTGTATTAATATCACATAAAAAATTATCATTGATTAGTGTTCTATTAATTATCAATGTTGTGGCTAATTAATTTTCAATTACATATCTCTTTACATATTTTTGGGATATAAATTTTATGTCAAGTTCATAAGTAACATTACCTATTTATCTATAAATTATGACAATTTTTTTCATCATGAATAACTTTAATGGATCTACCTTTGTGATGAAATGTGTTTCATTATTAAACATATAATGTCAAAATAGTTGTGCTAGGAAAACACTATATATAAATAAATGTTTCACTATATTATATTGTTTTTCCTATTCCACAAGTGTAAAGATAATCTAATATATGTCATGCTCTTTATGATCATCATTGTATTCAACCAAAAAATCCCCTAATGCATGATCTATATCATAAATATAGAATTTAAAAAATGATTTTTTGGTATTGGAGACATGAGAATTGGTGGATTAAATAGATATTTGTTCATTTCATAAAATAATTGTTTAAAATTGTAATTCCATTCAATCTTTCAATATTTATTTAGAAAATTTGTAAGTCAGTACATGTTATCGGACAACTAAGTCATAAATCATCTTATTTCCTATATTATTCCCTAAAAACACCTTAGTTTATTTAACTTCGTTAGCAAAGACATGTCTACAACAACCATTGATTTCTTTGAATAAAATTTTATAGCTCTCTAATATATATGATATAGCCTAATAATTTTCCCCAAAATACCCCAAATACACATTTTTGAGGGTTTAAGCAAATATTATATTTTCATAATAGCTCAAATATTCATCGTAAGTTAAAATCATTATCTTATTAGTTTTTATATTTTAAAACTAATTTATCAACATAATCTTCCACTATTTTATGTATACAATCATGAAAT
>JARHVA010001782.1:2190000-2195000 GCA_037957365.1 Torreya grandis | reverse complement strand
CATTTGATTTTTTTTATAAATACCTTGATGATTTATTTTATGTGTAAAACATTTTAGTACAATTTGAGACCATTTAATTAGAGTGGTTGAGTGGACCCTCATAGATCACTCCTCCTAACTAAGAGACATTTGGACCACTAAAAGTCTGATTTTATTTTGGAAATAAATGAGGGTGCAGCTAAACCACTTTTATAGTTTCTATCCATCATGATTTTATTAGATGCATCCCTTTTAGACCCACATGAAGGTAATACACATAAAACCTACATCAATTCCTCACCCTCCTATCAGTAATAACATATATTTATAACTCATCAAGATATTCAAGAGTAAAATCATCAATAGAGGGAACTTGAATATTCTCACCTTGATCCATGATCGTAGGAGGCTCATATAGTTTCAAGTTATCAAAATTTAACATATAATACATTCTCATATATGGAGGGAACTCTAATAAAAAATTATTCTTAAAAATATTTAATAAAAAAATGGGCCATACCTAATTGGTTTGATATTTGTATCTTCATGTTTAAGGTGTTATTTGATAATGTGTACCCAAACATGATCATAAAATTGGAAGTGATGATGAACCTGAAGATTGTCATGCCTAAACTTATAATTAGCTTGGCTCTTTTCCAATTGATCTTGGACAACTTTATGAACTAATTAGATCTTATGGATGAACCTCTTTGCTTTGTCTAATCTTTATGTCCATCTATCACTAATTCTTTTCCAAAAGTAAAGTCCAAGGGGGACTTAGGAAAATAGAAAAAAAAGTATTAAAATGAAACTTCTATGTAGAATAATGTATGACACAATTGTAAGTATGTTGCACATAACAAAAGTGTTCATTCCAAATCCTAGGATGTTTGATACAATACCTTAATAATAAAGGTACCACTATTTGGTTAACCACTTCTATTTTTTCATCAATTTGTGGATGAAAGGTAGTGATATTCTTGAGTTTTATATACATAAAATCCCACAAAGTTAACCAAAACTTACTAATGAATTGATAATCATTCTTAGATATAATAGATGTGGGAAAATAAAAATGAACCCAAATGTTGTTGAAGAACAAGAGTGCAGTCTTCTTGCCTATTATTTATTTTTTATAGGGCACTAATACACACATTTGGTTAAATTTATAAAAAATCACATTCAAATAGTCATGATTATTTCTTTACATAGGCAAGCTTCCTATAAAATCCATAGAAACACTTTACCATACTCAGGTTGGTATGGGAAGTGGGGTATACAAGCCCAACTTCCTATGATAGGATTGATAGTAGCACAAAGAATAAATCCTTTTACATACTTATATACATTTTCATACATCCAAGGATGATAACAATATAATTTTAATTATTTACCCATTTTTCTAATTCTAAAATGACCAAAAATAAGGGAAGTATGTGCTTCTATAATCACATGAACTCTTACATCTTATGTATTTCAAAGTTTATCAAGATGATAAAGTAATCCATCATATAAGTTAAAGTATAATTATTTTTATTTAGTACCACTAAATTCTCATAACATACTTAAAATCATCATATCTAGTATATTATTCTTTATAACTTTCATGCTTCAAAGAACTATGATTTAAAATAAAAAATACAATAATAAGAGTTATTGAAATCATATCATCAACCTTTTTTGTGTATATTTTTTATACCTCATCATGAGATTTAATGGTTTAAAAATACCAATCCAATGAAAGTGCATTGATTTTTGTAGCTTTTATTGTGATTAGAGATATTTTTTATACCTCATTATCTCTTTTCCCATTAAATGGTGATTCCATTATTTCACACTTTGTACTAAATCATATAACTATTTATCATATGTAGGATAGTTACTTACCACACTTGTGAATTTTTATTAATGATAACAAACAGGATTTTTTATTTTCCATTAAAATGACACCCATGACATTATCACTTACATCAGTTTCAATCTCAAATGGTTATTGTAAATCTAGAAGTGATAAAACTAGGGTTATGATTATTTTTTATTTTAATGTGTCAAAGGATTTTTGGTGTTTTATTTCCAAATAAAATACCTATTTAATACTTTTAAAATCAATCAAATAAGATGAAATTAATGAAAAAGTTAGTAGTAAACTTCCTCTAATATCATACTGCCCCTAAGAAGCTTCTAAATTTAGTAACATTATTAGTCTTAGGCTATTTCATAATGGTTTCAAATTTATAGGGGTTCATTTTTAGTTCAAGACCCATAATACATTGCCTTAATAAACCAAATATGTTTACCAAATTCACATTTATACATATTTAAGTGAAATTTATCATTTTGCAATGCATCTAAGACTTTCATAATGTGTTTTAATACGATATTCCCAACTTTTAATAAAGATCAAAACATCATATAAGTAGAATATAAAAAATTAATTTATGAATGGATTAAATAAATATATTATAACCTACATGAAGATGGAAAGTGAATCACAAATCCCAAAGGGCATAATAAGCCATTCAAAAAGACATTGCTTAGTTTCAAAAGCAGTTTTACAAATATAACCTTCACTAATCCTAACTTGGTGATAACCATTTCTTAAGTCTAACTTAGTGAAATCATTTTTTAAAAATATATCCATTAAATAATCAATGTGAGGAATAGGGTAGTGGTTTTTCACCATTATCTTATTCAATTCTAAGAAATACATGCGCATTCACCAAGTGCCATATTAATTTGGCACCAAAACAATTAGTGAACCACATGGAGAAGTGCTTGGCTGAATGAACTCTTTATCGATAAAATATTGAGATTGACTATTTATTTATTTATTTTCCACTATAAAAAACCTATACATGCCTATGTCATAAATAGGTGCATCTTGTTTTAGTTTTATCTCATGTTGTATATCCCTTTTTTGAGGTAAACCTTATGGACCCTAAAATAGATAATCAAAGTTAGACATTAACTTAACTATTTAGTTATTATTTTTAGGGGTAAAAAATTCAAAATCCTTGGATTTTAAATCATCCTTGGCTTTTAAAATCATGATTACAATTTTTTTTGCTTTCATTAACAAGCCTTTTTAGCTATCCTATAAATACAAGTGATAAATTTTCCTTTATTCGATGAGATCTTAAAATGTATTCAACCCCATATTTTAAAATAAAATATTGATTATCTTACCTATATAATATTAATTTTATATCATAAAAATATTTAATTACAATTATAATTCCATAGTTATCAAATGGAACCCCATCTAATTCTACCTCATCAATGAACTTCGAGGTGATTGCAAATCAAAGTTTACATGTCTTGGTGACTTATAATTTTGAATCATCACATACCTATCCCAAAGGATATGTATTAGGATGTGGTTTAGTATTAAGTAATAATTTTTTGACAACTTATTAAGAAATCAGATTAGATTTTCATCCACTATAAAAAGGATTATCTACTTTAGTGTGTTTGCGAATCACCCTTATATGGAAAAGCTTATTTATTTTATTATCACCATGCATAGATTTATAATCAAAAGAGGAATGAGAAGTATGAGTATTAGGTATATAATAGTAATAATATGAACCTTGAAAACCCATAATAATGACTTTAGTTTCATCACCTGAATCAGATCCAAGATATTGATGCATTGCTACAATAGTCTTTTTCTTAACTTTCTTGTTCCTAGAGCTTTTTGTCCTAAGTTTCAGAGGGAGATTCTAGTACTTAGAATATTCATGGCCTTTTTTTTTAAATATGAAAAAAAATTCTTACCATCCTCTTTATTGACTATGGAAGTGTGTTTCATCTTACCCTTTCCTTTGCCTATGCTTTTAATTAGTTTAGTTGATTTCTTTATGAAATTTTCCTTTGTCACCTTACCCCTTGATTCAATGTGGGTTAGTTGGACATAAAAATCATCAAGGGTAGTGTGATTAAACATAAGTATTTTATTCAAAAAATAAATATGTAACCCATAAATATAATTTAAAAGAGTCTCTTGAGTACAAAGGGGAATGCCCAAAACCAAAGCCTTTTTTCTAAATTCTTGAGTTTAACATTATACATTTTGACCATTAGTTTGCATTGAATTTTTCCAATATATAGTAGATTTTTTCATATAACCCAATGTATAAAATTTATTTTTAATGCATAATCAAAATCATTCCAAGAAGAAATTATTTTACCATGTTTCAAGAGATCTTTTTGTGTCTTACACTCACACCAAATGAGTGTTGTACTACACAATTGAAAAGTAGATAATTAGATTTTTGATTCCTCATCCACAATATTATGAACCATATAATATAATTAAATTTTATTTATCCAATGATCTAATTTTTATGTATTAATTTATGCTTTATAAATTGGAAAATCAAACTTAACATCAATCTTTAAAATGGAAGAGATAGAATCATGAATTTTCTCCTTTTTATAATAAAAGGAATAATTAGAAGGTTTGGAATGAGATGGAGGATATTTAGTAGGTTCTTATCCTTTACCCTTAAAATTGGTTTATTCCTCTTATTTAACTTCATTTCTCTTCTTTCTTTCTCAATAGAACTCTTCTAACATTCCCTTCATCTATATAAAATCTTGATCGAAGGACACTTTGGAGTTTGGTTCTTCCATAGGAGATTCCATTATTGAACATTTTGAACCAGTTTATAGGTTATACTCTTCAATTAATCCTTATCCATGATTTGAATTAGACCTATATAGAATTCAAAATGTAAAATTACAAATTCTAAAACCACATGAAAAAAATCTTGATCAATATTTATGATATAAAAATTGATCTAAAATGAGGTATTTATTGAATTTTAATCAAAATTTCCATTTTTTAATAATTAATTATTTTTTCTCTATTTTATATCTTTCAGTTAAAAATTGGATTAAGTAATTAAAATTATATTTAATAATTATAATTTGAAAACAAGAATATGATAAAAGAAAGAAATATACAAACCCAAAATTACTAACAAAGTTCACCCCTATTGGGATATGTCTTTGGGTCC
>JARHVA010001782.1:2152500-2180000 GCA_037957365.1 Torreya grandis | reverse complement strand
ATTCATGCAAATATAAAGATTATTATGTAATTACCTTTTTTGTGATAGAATGTACCTCCTATCAAATATAATACTTGGGAAACTAATAGGAGATGGATGGTATCTACCACCACCTTTAATTTTATGGTGAAGATTAAGGAAATGAGTCATACATTACATTTAACATTGAATAATAATGAGAAGAATTTAAGATCCAATATTGATAGAGTATACATTATAATAAGAGCTATAAAATTATCATTATTAATATGATCTTGAGTTATTTTATTGATACATTCAACTAATTTCATTGATTAAATTTAACATAATGTAAATTTTAGGAAAGAAACATGTAATCAAGAAAATAATATCTTGTATGACAATATATAAAATATTAATGCCCATTTCAATTATGCTAGGGTTTTGCTTATGTGAATGAGAGAAAATAAAAATTAAAATATAAAATTCAAACCCTAATAGGAATGAAATATAAAAGCCTAAAAATGTATGAATCCTTAGGGAGAGGATACATATGATTTACAATGGTCAAGTCAATGATTAGGTTCACCAAAATGTTTTAGTTTTTTATGTGACTAACGTGACCTAAATAAGATAAAACTATGAATATTTCTTAAATATGGAAATAAACATACAAATATAAATGTAAAATGGTATATTTATATTTCATTTACAAAATTTATAATCTACCAAGCTATTAAGGAGAGATTAACTTACATGATTTATTATTTATATTACTCTTTGCATGTGTCATAGACCACAAAAATATATGATATGTATATATTGTGTTACTACTCAGATAAGGAATTAGGATCTCAAACCTTATGTAGACACAAACAACAAAGCTCATGCCCTTATGAAATTTGGTATTATATAAGATCTACTAGTAATATCATAGTTTAATATGAAAAAATATGTTGACCTAGATGACTAAATTTGTGCATATAGATAAGTAATACATGTGATTTACCTTGATCATGTTCATTGATACTTATTTTTATTCTACTTAATTTGAATCTCTAATATCACTTTTAACACATGGTTAAATTTTGAAATGCTCCCAGCGCGCGCGCACGCCCCTGCTCCCTGTGCGCGCATGGAGACTTTGAACGTCGAGGGTGCTCAGGTGAAAGTGCGTTCCTCCTGCTTGGTCCAGGTGGCTGCAGATCTGGCAGCTGGTGTGGATGATCCTTTACCAGCGAACGGGGATAGGATTCTGATTGTGGATGGGGGTTTTTGTCCTTTGAAGGATTCTGTTAATGGTTCCTCTATTTTTGGGTCTTTCCCTGGGTCTAAGGGAAGATCTTATGTGGACGTGGCTACATTTGAAGCTGAAATTCATGAAGTGAAATGCCATGCATCTACTGGGAGACTTAGTGAATCACCTGTAAGTGCCTTGAAACCTGTCAGGGTTAATCTAGATCCTGATACTGTTAAGGAAATATTTGATCAGGCAGAATTTTTTTCAAAGTCTGCCACTATCTGTAGATTTCATGGCTTCTGGCCATCTCATGCCGATTTACATGGCTAGATATCCCAGACATGGCTGCCACTGATTGATGGAAATGTTGAAATTTATCCTTGTGGTAAAGGTTTTTTTATAGCTTTATTTCACATTGCTGAGGATAGGAAGACCATTCTTTCCAATAGAAATTTCTTTTGGCAGGGTAAATACCCTCTCTTCGCCAAACGGTGGCATATGGACTTCAATCCTGTAACGAAAACTTTCAACAAGATCCCTGTCTGGGTTCGGCTCCCTAATTTTCCATTGCATCTATGGCATGATTCGGTGTTTAAAACCATCGAAAATGCCATAGGGGAATTTTTATTTGTGGATGTAGAAACCAAGGGGTATTTCAGATCGACCTGTGCTCACCTTATGGTCGAGGTGGATGTTTCTAAGGGCCTTCCTGAGGTGATTTGTCTAGATTCCCTTAGGGGATCTTGGACGCAAATGTTAGATTTTGAAGGGTTACCTTTTCGATGTAGAAAGTGTCATCTGACGGGGCATGTTGCAGCCTGGTGCACCATAAGGAAATCCAGACCCAGAAGATCTCCTTCTTGGTGGGCAAAAACTGATCATGATCACTATATTGCAGAACAACCAGAGGAAGCCTCGTCTGATTCTGAGATTGAGAAGGAAAAGAGTATCTTATCTATTTCGATGGATCAAGAGTCTCAGCTGGAGATGGTTCCTGTTGAAGGTTCGGAGGAAATTGGATTATGTAATATATCTAAATTGATTTCTGAGGAGGTGGTGGTTCCACCACCTATTTTGAAGGTTCCTCCTAGGAGCCAATTGGTGGCTAGGACTCCTAAGGCTTTGGCTGAGGATTTGTCGCCCACTGGGCTTCATGATTCTTGGCCTTCTGTGGAATGGGCTGCTGAGGCAGCCAAGGTAGAGGATGGTTGGACTACTATCAAGAGGAAAAAATCTAAGCTTCTGGTCCCTCCTCTAGATATGAAGCTTCGGTCTTGTAATAAAAAAAATAATAACTAATTGTTATTGTTTGTCTAGCTCTTGTAGGCTGTTTTCTGGTTACTGGGTTTTCTGGTCCAGCTTTTGTTTGTTCCAAGTTATTTGTTTCCTGGATGAGCTTAAGGTTTATATCTATCTGATGTATAGGGTTTCGGGGCCCCTTCAAAACCTGTTTTTACCTTTAATCTAAAACACATGGTTAAATTTCAAAAAGGGATAGAAAGTTATATTGGAAACTGCCAACCACTCCCTACTAATTGATTCATTATTTATTACATTCAAATAGTCTAAATTTATCTCAAATTAAACATATTTATCTAATCTAGGTGTGTGTGCACCATAATGATAATTCTGTAATGATATGATTTTTTTTATTTCAACACTTAAAAGTATGAAAATTTTGATCTAAATTTATAATTAGACTCAGCTCTAGTGTTATTTATTTGAATTTTTATGTGTATCATTTTTTATTAATGTCTAAAAAGTGAAAGCACATATATCAATGTTATTTTATATTAGTGATCCAATGGAAATTTAAATATGGCCTTAGGATTTGTTTTCATCTAAAGATTACTCTTTGATATTTATCACTACTTCTAACTCATGAAATATATTTACTCTAACCTAATGAAGATTTCATAATTTTAAAAATTGTTATTTATTATTATTGGACACTATTGATAGAATATTAAATATATAAAAATATCATAAATGTCCAAATATTTTCACTATTGTCCTAGAAGTAAAATTAGAGGTATGATATATTCCAATTATTTGTTTAAGATTTTCATTATTTTTTGGTAGACTAGGGTGATCTTGCATATGTGCTATATTAAAATGGGTTGTCCAAGACAATATATAGGTATAGGAACATGGGAAATCTAAAAAAGTATAAAATTTTCATGCCAAGTCAAATTATGTCAAAGTGTGCCAAATTGGCTTCTTGACACTATTTTGTTTTTTATTTTTGGTTTGTTTTTTTTGGGGTTTCTTGATTTTATGGAAGTAAAATGCTTAATTAATGAAATTAAAGTATTGGAATCAAATAAATGACAAAACTAAAAGTAAATGAAAACAAAACTTCATTTTATCCTTTTTGAATAATTCACTATTCATGCAAAGGAGACAAGAAGACACCTATATTATTATACAAGGTGTTCATTTTTCCTAACTTTGTCTAGATGAAAACTAGGTGGTGATGTTTTTGTATTTTTTATTTTTTTAATGTGAAATGGATTAAGTATGAATGTTATATCTTATAAATATGTAATCAATGTGAAAGGAAACCTATTCCAAAATATAAAACTATCAGCTATCTTATAAAATAATTATGGCAATTGTGTGATTTAAGGGATGGTTCTATAATTGAGGGGGTTGGTTTCATCACATGGAATTGTGATTTCATCCTACATGGGATTATTTTAAAATAAGATGAAAAAGGCTACAAAAGTCCAAAAAAAGTGGACCAAAAGGGGTAAAATGAGAAATTTGGAATTAAAAAAGGGAAAATGAGTTAGAGAGTTCCATGTAGAGCATAAAATAGAAGATCATTACAACATCATAATATTTTTATTGGGAGTGTCACACTATGTAAAATATAGGTGAATACATATTCCCCATTATAAAGATAGATTTACATGAGTTGGTAAGATTTAGTCTTAAGGTATCTGGACAGGAAACAAGAGATTAGGAATACTTACCTTACATACCTAAGTGGTGAAACAAAGTTAGCTGAGACTTTTCACAACCTATGAGAAGAGAAAAATAATCAAGTAAAATTTAATTAAAACTAGAAATTAAACTATGTAATCAAACTATGGACAAGAGTACATGCAATACATGTGGGGAAGATCATAATACATAAATAACCTCATCAAAGGATTGAATATGGTGATAAGTAATCATGTACCTTCAACATCATAACATGTGCTATAATAAAACAATAAGACCAGTTAATTTGTTAGTTTTGAAACATGAATCAAAATAATATATTATGTAACATGAAGAATGCAAGAGATATAGAGAAACATGCCTAATTTTAAAAGTTTTTGAGTTAAAATAATTTGTTTTGTGGTCAATATATTTGAAAACTTCACAAAAACTAATTCATTTGTGCATTTATCTATTTTTGATTTGAGAGCTCTAGATTGCCTATGACCATTTTAAGTGTGGATGTAGTCAACAGAAAAAGGGGAACAAGAGGATGGAAAATCTAATATTGGGAGGAGGTTTTAGGCAAGACTAGTTAGATGTTTCTATGTTTTTATATATTTCCCTAATTTAGAAATTTTTATTAAAACTTAGATAAAATACAATGAAATTGAGAAATTTTTGTTTTGAAATGATTGTTGTGGGTGTATACTGGGAATATGTAATATATTATTAATTGGGGTGACTTTATGATTTTGTTAGTGGGTTTGGAGGGCATGTAGATGATGAATGAGACTACCACTCATGGTTGAAATTATCAATGTTTATAGATTGGTGGTTACACCACCTCCATGACAATTATGTAGCCACCACAATTTTTATAATTAGTGGTTATACAACCACCACTTAGAGGTGGTTATGTAATTTCCTACATTGGTTGTATGACCTCATCTAGAAGTTACATAACTACCTATTATGGTTACATATCCATATATGGTAGTTGCATAACTATTACTTAACAAAGGTTGTAGTTTCATCCCTTCGTAATGGGAAAAATAGGGAAATGATAAATTTTGAATGGAATGTTTGGTTCTTAAGTTGACCCAAGGTTTCATTTTATATTTTAGGGGAAGTACATACATTATAGTTTAGATCAGGAGTAGGAATATCTCCCTCAAGTATTCACACTTTTGATAGTATAAAAGTTGGACCTTTTGACCACATTGGGATCCTATGGATGGTGTAGTTAGGGATCACCCTAATGTCTAATAGATTGATATGTGACATTATGAGCTATTGGGACCTAGATTGGAACATTTTTGTGTTTTTAAGATCCTTAGGGGAGTGGACAATCAATCTTGTTGACATATATTAGATCATAAGCCTTCCCATAATAAGTTTGTTAGTTTCTATCTAGGATGTTAATAGTGATAGTGAGGCTTGGATTTGGGATATGAAATTTGATTATTTTGATACACCCAAGATGTGTGCAAAGTACAACATGATGATTTACAAGGTGGAGGGATTGATGATCCCCAACCTATGGAAGGATATTATTGGCATCCTTACCTCCTACCAAGTGGGATATAAGGGTAATGATATATTATTATTTAGTTGATCACTAATTGTTTGATGTATTGAGGAGATATGAGCCCATTACTCCTAGATCTAGGAGTAACTATCTTAGATGTATAGATATATTTATCATGTGTCCCATCTAGGGGACCTCTTGATAATTTTTTTTTAATCAATTTATGGGTTTGATTTACAAGAGTATCATCCCTTAACATAGGGGAGTACCTATTAGAGTACCCAAAGATATCTAAAACACTAGATGGACATATGTGTCACCTTATTATGTTTTGGCCCAAGTAGTGGGGACTTTTATACTACCCAACCTGATTGTCATACCCTACCAAGACATGTTTGAGAAATGGGATAATGAGGGGGACTACCTTATAGTATTCATTAGGGAAACTTAGGTATGGGACTATATCTTATAATTTAAGGTACATCATGTGGATATAGTGCCCCAGTAGTTTGGCATTCTATATGTGGGAAATATTCCCATTCCTTGGGTTGTTTATAGGGGAATATGAGAGTAGAGAGAAATAAGACCAAGATGGTTAGTATATCACTCACTTATGATAGGGGTGCCAATTAATTGATAAATTTATCCATGAATGACATGGACCTCCTATATATCCAAAAATGGGAAGAGACCAAGGAGTATCAGGGTAACACTAGATGGGATCACTACTACCCACACTACCACTACCACAATAACAAGAACCCACTTAGGAGGACCCTACATAGTAGCATCACCTAGGATATAGACATGGTAAGGGTACGATTTATGTTAAGCTAGAAAAGGATCCATACATAAATGAGGAGGAGGATTTGGATGAAGATTATAACACTTAGTGGTATGAAGGAGACCCAAGTAAAATGTCAATTTATATATTTGGGATTATATTATACATTGATTTTTTTAGTTTATGAGTTTATTTTACATGTATTATATTCTAAAATCAACTATATATAACATTGAATATTATATTTTATGATCACATATATTATGGGTAGTTTGAGGCAAATGTTCAAGGACAACCTAATCAATATTTTTCATCTAAGCATTGGTCTAACTTGAGACTATATTTTCATCATTTATTGACTTTATATAGGGGTTAGTCATCATACATATTTATTTTATCTAGTGTACCATCCATATATGATGGTGAGAAAACTCAATATAGATAACATCACCCTATTATCTATTGTGAGGATGGAAGAGTCCCTAATAGATACCATGGTGAGTGGAGGAGGTGATAGAGCCTCTAGCCATATGACAAGTAGGTAGACTATAGAGGGAGGCACTAATAGGGTTCATCATGTTGGTCTTTAGGTTAGAGAGGATGAGGAAACCTCTAAAGGATGCTATAGAAAGAGATTTTTCTAAAGTGAGAGCCCCTAACATTATATTACATTGAGACCCTCTCACAAAAGGAGGACATCCTCCTGAGATATGTTACAGATGTTTTTTCTATTCCATTGTACAAGTCAATTATTTTATGTAATGGCATGAGGAACATCATCCCTATGTGGGTGATCTTGTATTAGACATCCTTTTTGTAAAAAAACAATAGCTATTATGATATATAATGAGATATGTTTTAAATTACCTCTCAGTGACATACCACTCATGTGATGTGACTTAATTTTTTATGCTTTGATTTTTAGTTCATGCACTCTAAATTGGTAGTAATGTGATGATCCATATGTCTATGTATGTCTTTTATTTTAATATGATTTTATGGTAAATTATTATGTATTTGTGGTAATAGATTGTATGAAAATAATTTATTTTGATGGATAAATATATGTAATTATAATGATGCTAACATTTATCTTGAAAATGACTACCTAGTTATTTTGGTTACATAATATATGACTTTTATTTTGAAACAAAGAATGACACATGAAATAGGATAGATGTAAGGTGATAAATAATTAAAACCATAGATAAAAATTTATCAATAAAAAGTAATATGACCCAATACTTATGAATAAATGGAAAAAATATGCTTTATGGTTGACTTATAAAACATTAAATTTAATGGCTTCACATAGAGATAACTATCCTTGTTAGATCTTGTAAATGGGAAAAGGTTACTCTCTTTAAACATAGCCATGTAGGAAACGTTTTTGAAGAGCTTTCTCTTTGGAATTTTTATTATTATTTTATATTCCTTATACATTTGGATTTTACTTCTCTTTGTCACCCCCTACACCTAGTCTAATGCAACTAGGAAGACACATGGGTTCACCACCAAAGGTAAGATGTAGGTGAGTAAGGGGCATGTCTCCTCGATGCTAACACCACACAACTAGTAATATGTGAAGGCTCACCATTTAAGGTTAGAAAAGTGTGATAGATGTGAATTTTTACTTTTTTATTTACATAAGCATTTTGATTTTCATAGGAGTGTCTACTTTTTTTATCTATAATATCTTTTCACCATGCAACTAGTAATATGCAAGGGATCATCATTGAGGAATAAGATAGGTGAGTAAATATACCTAATTATAATAATTGTAATGTTATGTTTTATATTGAATTATAAAGAGGATATTCTATCATGGATAATCCTCTAGGATAAATTATAGGCTAGCATCTTTCTAAGTCTGTGCAAGAAAGTATAAGGAAAATAAGTTTACTCCACTAGTAATATCTAATGTAAAGACTAATGTAAATTAATAATTTTGATAATGATTTCTATGGGGTGATAGGGTAATGTGAGATTAGAATTATATTTTATGTTGTACTTTAGAAACTTTCAACACTAGATGAATTAATAACCAAATAATTGATGAACAACACTCTGATATTTAAGCAACGCATGAAACCTATGAAAATGTAATGAAAATGAAAACAAAATGATATTAAATTCCTAGATATGTAAGAATTTTAGGTGAAAGGAGTTTATATAATCAAAAAAATATTTACTCTATAGCATGCATAACTGATAGGCTCTATTGTTGAAGTTTTATATCACTAGGTAGGGGCCTAACCAATTAGGTGTAAAATTTTAACCTTGTCCTTTCTTCTTGTCAATTCAATTTTTGAGCTTAAGGACAAGGTATGTTAAAAAAAATTAGGAATTCATGGACTTTTTTATTGTATTTTCTACCCATATGATCAACATAAGCAATGTGATTATTTATGACGGTAATTTGATATTCATCTATAAGTTATAATTGGGTTAGTGATTCCTCTCTATACTACTCATGATAAGAAGAGCCTAGAGGGAATCACAAAGGATGGGTCTTTCTACATATAAGGGTAGAATGGTTTAGTATATGAATATGAATGAATGTGGAGTTTACTACATGGGTGTCTTAATAGTTATTATATAATCCCATAATGCTATATAGGGTTGTAGATGTCAATATCATTTAGAATCTCTAATATTTTTTACCAAGATTGACTTTGATATCTTTTTAGTAGATTTAGAGTGGTCATTGCATTTTGAATAGTATGGGGATGCCAAATGGTTTGATATAAATAATTTATTACACACTTCATTAATTTTAATATTTTTGAAAGGGGACCCATTACTAGTAATAATGTCTTATGGGACCCAAAATTGATAGATGATTTGATTTAGGATAAACTTTACGATGACTTTTCTATTGATAGTTATTAATGGAATTACTTTTTCCCAATTGGTGAAATATTCAGTTTCCATAATAATTAAATGATGACCATTTGAATAAGTGGGGGAGATATTACCTAAAAATTCTAAACCCCAAGTGTAAAATGGTCATGGAGTGATGATGGGATGTAACACCTTGGTTGGAACAAGTATCTTGTGTGAAAAAAGTTGACATTTATCACATTTATATACATTTTCAACAACATTGTGGTATAGAGTGCACCATCAATATCCCATCCTATGGATATTTTTAGTAGTCATATGGATGATAATGTGTCCACCATAAACTTCATTGTGACAATGAAGACTATTTGTTACCCTTCTTAGTCCACACATAAAAGCATCATGTTATCAAAGGCCCTGTGATAAAGGATCATAACTTAAATAATGCATTTAGATGTGATGATGCAAATACATCCTTTCTAATGTGAGGTAAAACCTTTAAGGTAAGTGTGATCAATCAGGTAGTTGATGATATATATGTATGAAAGATAAAATATAATAATGGGATTTTATACATAGCATATCAACTCATCTAGAAAGTAAGTATCAATGAGGTTATTAAGTTTCAAGGGTGAATCATCTAACCAATCAGTAATGAACTATTACTTAACAATATTTCAGTTGATGTACATTAAATCAAACTCACTTAGGTGTGTAAGGAATTATCAATCCTTCTTAGAGATAGCTAGATAGGTTAGGAAAGTTCATAGGGATTGATATTTCATGATAACCCTTGTCTCTTGATTGGGCATATAGTTTCACAATCATTTGCTTTCAAACATGATTGCTAATAATTATTTTTTTCTTAATTATATCATATATCATAATTGATGAGGTTTAAACTAATGAAATAAATGGAACATTCTTTGTTGATATAATATTCATAAGTCAACATGTATGTTAGGGATACCTTAGTTGATATAATATTAAGTATCAAATTATTATCTAGATTAAGTGCCATGAGATTATGGGTAGACATAAATATTCACTTTAATAACTTGAATTCCACCTAAAATTCATTTTTCCATGTTAGACTACTTGTATTTTGAGTAGGTTATTGATGGGATGAATGGCATAGGAAAGATTAGGAATGAATTGTCAAATAGATACCAACTTCTTGAAGAACATTCTGATGCCTTATTCATCTATGGAAAGGAACAATTCAAATATTTTTTATATTTTATCAAGGTCAATATCGACCCCCTACTAAGAGATGATATACCCTAGAATTTTTTCACCAGTGAATCCAAACACACATTTCTTTGGGTTGAGAATGATGCCATTTTTTATTAAGCATGTCAAGATGGTTCATAATAATTTTAAGTGGTCTACACATCATCTTTATTTTCCTAAAATATCATCTACATAGACCTCCAATATCTTTTGAATGAGATCATGGAATATGTCAGTCATTTGATATATTTACCATACATTTTTGGGACCAAAGGGAATCATAATAATAAAAGGTCCCACAAGACACAATAAGTGAAGTCTTGATTTTGTCCTCATTAGAAATGAAAATTTGGTTATACCTTGAAATTAATTAATGAGTGATAATAATTAAAACTCCATGATAGCATCAAAAATGATGTTAATGGATGGGAGAGGTAAGTCATACTTTTTACATGCTTTTTTAATGTTCTATAACTCTATGAATATTATAATTTTACTATTATTGTTGAGAATGAGGAAAATTTTGGATATCCATTTGGAGTAGTCCACTAGATTTATGAATCCAAATTTTAAATTTTGATGAATTCCTCTTTTACCATCAATGTGACCTTAAGCTTGATGGGCCTGAGATTTTAATTGATAGATTCTACATTAGGCATTATAAATAGGTTGTGGAAAACTACAACAAGGTTGATGCATTATATGTCAATGTAAGAAAAAGTGAAGGCTTTTGAAAATTATGTGAGGAGATTATTATGTCCTTCCACCTCTTATTCGAAGAGTGAAGACCACATCTTGATAATTATGGGATTCTCTTATATCTTGATGCTAATGTCAATTATTTCTCTAATGAGGGATTTGTTTCATTATTCAAACATATTAGGGACTCATTAAATATAAATATTCACCATATATATTAAATAAATCATGTTCATCATCAAAGGACAAGTAATACTCAATGTGATAGTAAGAGTCATAGTACTCAGTTTCAAGGGCTAAGATAGGATAATAATTGAGTGAGAATACCCTATTATGGTGGAACGATAGGAGGTCATCATATGATTATAATAACTCAAGGATGGCCTCATCATTATCTACTATATTAAGTACCAAGGGATCATCATAAATTTTGATATGGGTGACATTTTGGTCATTAGGATTATTACAAACAAGAAGCTTTATCCTGAATGAGACTATAAAATTAGATTTTGGTACTGATGGATTGGGGTCAAAGTGTGAAGATGAGGAAACCATGGAGTCTTAAATATAGTTACTTTCCAAAAGGACTAATTATATATAAATGAAGTTAATATCCTTGGATATCTCACACATAGTGGTCTTTTATAGTTGAATGTGTTCATCCTTGGTCTAGTATACTTTAGAAACTTTGTTTGTAACTAGCTATGTGTCACCCATGTCATTAAATTTTGAATGCTTAGGGATTTTTAAATTAGAATTCCAAGTAATAGGGAATTATACTCATTCCCATTTTTGGTACACTCAAAGTGTATATTTATCCCAAAAGGCATGACTCACCCTTCATGGCAGATGAGAATGAATCCTTTCCCAATACCAAGGTGGAATTTGGCCCTGTCATAGTGAAGGACCCAAAAATAATGTGTATAATTGGAATAATTATATAGTAAGGTTTATTTGTCTTCTAATATCATGACCGTATATATATCCAAAATGTTAGGTAAACCCTCTTGGGGTCCCTAGTTTCTATGTTTGGGAAGATAGTGATCTTATCCTATTTGAAAGATCAATAGAAGGGCCTATGAAGGTTTAGATGGTTCAAAATTATTTTATGGATGAAGGAAGTGAAGAAATTATGGGAAATAAAAGTGTTATTTTCTAAGTTTTAGGTTGAGGTAGGTAAGTACCTCAAAAATTTTGAAATTTTACTTGATCTTTTATTTAAGGTAAAACGTATGTAGACATAGTTAGGGTTTTGTTTTAAAATGGTGAGTACGATAGCATAATTAGGATCTAAATTTAGTGTAAGAGTAGGGGGAATATTTATATATATTTCATTACTTTTGGTAGGACATGGGTAGTAATATTCATCCTATTATTATATAAGAGAAATACTAAAAGAATATGGTGATTAATTTTCATAGGTCCTATTTTCTTATGATGGGAAAAAGAGGATCCCCTTTAAGAACCAATGGATAACCATGTGTTCCAATGTTATTTTAATATCTTACATACCATCATAGTATGAATATTATCCTTGATCACTAACAAAATTTAAGGGGAAGGAATGGTCTTTTTTCCTATTGGTAGACTTTGAGTGTGATGAGAAACATAACCAAGTGCATCCTAAAGTAGAATTATTGACATCTCTAGAGGAGATATACCTAATGGATTAGGGAATATAAAAAAAAAGATAAAACTCTATCATATCATGATCTATGAGGAGACTTTGAACTAGTTCAAAAGTGATAACTATGGAACATGAAGTATGGCTTGCCTACGTATAGTTGAACATTGGGTGGTAGTGTTGATAATCATTGGGACAATTATTGTAAATGGTGACTTCCTTTCTCCTAGACACATTTATAATGTAGAGGTCTAGTAGGGTATCCAATCCCTATTAGGTATACTATCCTTGAGGTCTAGAGAAATCATAGGTCCCCACCCCTCATGGGTTAAATGGGAGGTTGAGGGGAGTGTCCTCCAACTTATTGATAATTCTGTCTATAGTCATAGTGCAGACTACTGATCTAGTGAGTAGTTCTAGGTCAATGTTATTTTCATCTATTATTATGTATTTTTCTTCTCATTTATCCTTTAATATATCTTGGGTTATATTTTCACACTTATTTAGGATGATCACTTTATATTTTATAGATCCAGTAACATCCACTAAATGTGGGAGTTTCATGACCATACTAGCAAGTAGATGGTAGTCAATGTGTAATATAGGTTGTTTATGCATGGTTATTTTTAATATGTTGAAAGTTTTAGGATCCCAATGGGATATGAATACCTTTATTTAGAATCTTATTTATTGGAATAGGATTGACAAGATAGACTTAATATTGTTTATCCATGACCTTCTTAAGGTTATGTTGTAAATGGTGTCTTTGTCTATGATGTAGACCCTAGTTAGCACTATATTGGGGCCCAAAGTGACTAAAAACATGATGGTCCCTATGGAAGTGGATTTGAGGCTATCATATCCTTATAGGTTTTTAAACATTGTATAATAATTGATTTCCCCATACCCATTTATTTTAAGAAGGAAAAAGGGATGATGTTGATAAATGATCCATCTTCAACCATAACTCTCTTAACATAATTGTTATAAATCAATACTTCTATAAATATTATTAGATTTTACCTCCATGACATCTCAAAGTTAGGAGGAAGGATGTGTAAATTGAATAAATAATTAGCATCTTAGGATTACTAAACATGATGGAAATGTGTCTATATTAATGTGCTTGATCTAAAAATTTGGAGTGGGGTAGCATTGGATAAATTTTGTAGTCCAAAGGTGTTAAGCAGGGTTGACTAATGAGCAAGGGAATTCTTGAGTGAGTTTAGGAAAAAAATGTGGGATAATGTTTTGGTTCAATCAAAGAGTAAATCATAGTTACCCAGGGGTTTAGTAGTAGACTCTATTTATAGATTTTTTGAGGGATGGAGGGCCATAGGTTGATAATATATACTCTGAGTGATGGTTTTTTCCTCATCTTCAACATCTAATTCCATGACCCATGTCTTTATAGTTTTACCTTACACTCCCAACTAAGGATCCACATTAGTGTTCACAATCTCAAAGGTGAATGATTCAACATCATGGGTGCATGCCATCATGGTTTGATTATGTTTCATGGGTTTTTTATATTGGCCACACTACTATTGAATTTGTGTAACATGTTTTTGGAGGTTGGGGAAGGGGTTCTAATATATTTTGAGATTCTAATTTTAATGGGTGTCATGACCAATTAAAAGGAGCCAAGATCTTGTACTAGTGTTCCCTAGGAACATGTAAATGAATGTATGTTTTTAATCTTCTAGGAGTATTTATATGATTTTTTATATTCTATGAACTTCCAAGTGTCATGAACAATAACTCATAAGAAGAGGCAATAAACATTGGGATCATGATCTTTGTGTCTCATGTTTTTCCCATGTTATGAAAACCCTTATTGATTATTTTTTATTAATATATTTAGTTTTAAAACTAGGGGTATTGTTCAAATTCTTGGTATTGATTTATATTATGGCATTGGTGTTGCATGTTACATGATAGCAGTTGGTTAAATTTGACCACATGGATGGTAGGAGGGTGATTTTAGTTTCTAAATCTCACTTTGTTAGTGACATTGGTTTTATCTACAAGATGATATTGGTTGTTTTCATAGGGTTTAACTTCTTTCTTTGATCAGTTATGCCATCAATAGTGGCATTCTATTTTGATTTAAGATATTTGGAGTTTGGTTATTGGTATTGTTTGGACTTGTACTTAAAAAAACCTAATTTTTTTGGCTAAGGGTGATAATGCACCCATTGGTCCCATAGGTATACTAACCATTGTCAGTAGCCACTTTGTAAATTTTCAAGGTGATCTCAAAGGCTTATTCATATGATCAATATGGTAACTTCTAGGTATATTCCCTTGCCTCCTTATTAAGGGAGTTAAGGAAGAGATTAAATAATTCTCATTGATCCTTATTGGCTGCACTTATAGAGGAATATATGACCTACTACCATCTCATGATGAAATGGGAAATCAACTCATTGTGTTCTTAATTTATGTGCAATATTTCATGTATGTTAGTCTTTAAGGATTTGTTCACATTGAAATATTTGAAAAACTTGGCCATGAGTTGGTATAAATAATGTATATACCCCTAGAGGAGGAAATAATACCAATCATGTGCTATCCCTTATAAGGTCTTGGGGAATATTTTTTCAACCACCCCATCCCAAGGTAGGAGTTACTTAAAGGCTATAGTGTAATCTTTGATGTGTGCATTAATATCCCCCTTCCATTTGAACTTGGGAAGGTCTGGAAGGGGACATGAAATAATAACCCATGAATATTGGCATAAAGAGGCTCTTTTATGTACTCAGTATAAGTTATCATGTTTTTAAAGTATATTGTTGTGGTAATGGGACTTAAATAAAAGGGTGGAATAACATAGGGGTTAGTTACATAACCACTAGAAAGAATAGAAGAATTATGATAAGGTGAATTTTAGTGATCCAAAAAATAGTTATCTATTTGAGTGGATTTTAAGTACATACAAAATTTACATGACAAAATTTTTAGATGTAAGTAGTGTGGAGGTTTGTTGTGGTTGGGTGTTGATGGTTTGTATGTAATTCAATGATAGACAAGGTGGAACATGGATTCTTTATAGAGAGGGAGTGCACATGGGAGGAACATAACTTATATGTGTAATAAAATTGAATTTTTGGCTAACAACATTTTACAAAGGTGGATCATAAGTGTATATGAGTCCCATTGGGATTTGAATAGGTGGATATGATGCAGAGCATAATGAGTTAATATAGGTGTTAGCATGTTTTAAAGATTCATGATAGTAATTTTTAGTTTTATATGGGTATTAGAGGAATTATAGGGAAAATTATGCTATTTTTAAGTCATTATTAGTATTTGGTTGGTGTGATCTTGGTCCTTCTGGAGTTTCCTGCCAAAAGGGAAGATTTAAGAATTTTAATTTTCTAACTAGGCTAGAGTGGTATTTTGGATCTTGTAAGGAATGCTTATGCTTTTGAAATTTTTTAATGGGTTATATAAGATCCTATGGGTATTATAAGTGTTTTATAAACGTGAAATATATGAACAAAAAATGGTAAGCCAAGAAATTTGGTCTAGTAATAGCCACCCTACGTGGAGTTGCTAAAAAGAGGAAATTTTATTGAATGTTTGACATCTTAAAAGAATAGATTTGCATGTGAGTGAGTAATGAGAGATTTATAAGGGTATTAAAATTTTATAATTTCATATTATATATATTTGGAGTGGATAAAAGACAATAAAATATGAAGATGTTAAAAAACTCTACCTATTTAGTAAAATTTTATACATAGACATTGTATTTACTTTAGAGAATTGAATAAAGGAAGGTGTTTGATGAATATTTATTGGATATAATGTATTCATATGAATTTAAATTATATTTTATTTTATTCAAGTTTATTTTTATTTATTATGATTTTTTTTCATTGGAAAAGGTGGTAACCTATAACACAGTCCCATTTTAGAGCAATTCTACCGGTATACAGTTAAGAGAGATAAGTAAGTTGCATTATGGATGATTATTTGATGGTTACTAAATTATATTAATTTAAAATATTTTATAGTTTAAAAATTATGGTAATATTAATTTTATAGGCTCTAAATCCATTTATAGGTGCAAAAGATAATTAAAATTGTCACACAATCCTATAAAGAGAACATAGAATTCTAGAATAGTACATTTGAAGACATTTGGTGATTTATCAAAGAAAAATAACAATTTTATAAGTTTTAAAAAGTTAAAAAATTTATCATATGTGTTTTAATTGGTCATAAACTTATTTTATCCCTTTTTATGCTCTCATCTACCTACAGGACTATCAAGACCAAACTATAGTTTCAAATATTAAAACTCAATTAAACTATTTTTTATACTTTTAAAATACCATGAAATTTTTATTATGAGGTAATTTATTATTATATAAATTATTTTGGTTTTATTTATTTGGTCCCTAATCGTATAGTTTGGTATCTAGGTTTGCATGTTTGACTAGGCCATACGAGACCTAATTACCATATAAGTATTTTGAGTTAGGTAGCCTCCCTTAATAATTAGATCCTAAAAATTTGCATGAAGTTTAAATAAGAGACATAATATCTTAAAATGTCCTTATTTTGATTTTAATCTTTTAATATTGTTCACAACTAATATATTTGTCCTAAAATAGGGGCTACAAAGAGCTAGGCAAGAAAGAAAGAAAGAGTGGTTGGTTGAGAGTTTAGTCTTGGTGATTGAATTATTTGTTTTGATTATGTAAGAGAGTTAGATTAAATGATATGAGGATGTAAATCTGAGCCTCATTTGGGATAAATATAGTGGAACCATGTATTAGGTCTATGAGCCTATATAAAAATGACAAGTTTAATCCAGTGAAAGAGAGTGATGTCTTGAAACATGATGGTTAAGACGATGGTGTTTGTGATAAGAGGAGAGAGTGTAGATACTGATGAATTTGTGATGTGTCTTATATAATTTGAATAATACTATGAAAATAAGGAGGATTATGAGTCTCATTGAAGGCAAAATTGATCAAGTATTATAAATGACAAGTAATGTACCTACGTGAAGCAAGTAAACTAGAGGTTGAAATAAATATAAATGTTATAAATCAAATTAAAATGTATAAATTATGAGAGTTTATGCATCATATATACATCATCATGATATGATTAATGGAATTTATAAGTTTTAGGGTTAGGGACCTTGTGAGTGAGGATATCGACAAGGGGTTGGTGAGAGACATGGTTTTATGGGGGTATAAGTTCATGATATAGTGGAATCATATAGGATAGTTGTTTTGGTGATGGATGAGTCATGTATTGGATGACAATAATAGATGAATAATTTGGTGTAGGAGGATTTGGGCCTATCCATTGACCTAGAGATTTTTAGTTATTTTTTAGGTCATGAATGCAACTCACCAAGGTGGTGATGAGTTGGTTTACATTAGTGTTGGTGTTAATCCTAAGGTCCTCATATATATGATGGATATAGGATTGATATGGGTTAGTATGAAGAGGTTGGTTTTGGGTAGAAAACTTAGGCATAAGGTTTGTGGCTTATACCAATTGGCTATATTCATCTTGACTCCTACTAGGATGATGTACAATCCCTTACATATAATTAACCTCATATCTAAGTGATAGCTCCTTCTTAGGTAATGGTCATATTTATCCATGATTTATACATCTAAAATTTTTAAGATGATGGATGGATTCGTGATTATGAAAAGAGTGGTTTTACCTCCCATAGTTAGGGCCATAGTGTTGGAATCATGGTGGTTACTCCCAGTTCTAGATATGTCTCATATTTCTTGAGTAGAGACCCCACTCTTGGAATAAATTTTGGGATGAAAGTAATTATAGAGTTGTTATTATAGATAATTATCTAAGGTTAACTTATTATAAATAATTAATGAAAGATCACTATGATTGAGCTATATTATCATATATCCTTATAGGCCAAGAGATATATCTATGTCATATACCTACACATTTTATGGGTATTAAAATACCTAATAAATAAAAATAATGAGGAGGGAAGGTGGATATTAGAGAAGAGAAGAGGAATAAAATGGATATACAAAGGATGATTTCCTTTATGTCAGGTTCATCAATTTGTGTACACATGTTAAACTATACATTAGACTCCCTGAGGTTAAGCCAAGGTAGCTAACATAATGGATGGGCTATGGATTGGGTTGGTTATTAGGTAAAATGGGATTAGGAATGGGAGGTGGAAAGGTGTTATTTTGGTAGATCCAAAAGAGATTAGAAACATATCAATGCTTATTAAGAGTTTAAAAATGTGCTAAAATAGAGATCCATAATCCATCAATTAATGATATCAAAAAAAAGAAAAACTTTTGGTTAATTTTAGGACTAGGAAAATGGGGTAGATTAGGAGGAATGACTCCTGAGAAAAGATCTACTTTGTCATGTTCTGTATGCCTTATCAATGTCATCCACAATGTTAATGAAATAATATGAGACTAGACTTGAGGAGAAGGATGAGGTATAAATGAGAAACTATGCCTAAATAAATTTATAGTTACAACGTCCATTTTAGGTAATTATAATTATGGTTTAATTAGGAATTAATTATTTTTCATCCAAAGTGGTCAAGGAGTCATGAATAAGATGAGGAATCAAAGTGGAACAAAAAACTCGTCTTAGCTCAGTATTATATCAAACTATATGCCAACTATGGGGTTGGGTGATCTAACCATAGGTAATAACCATGGGTTACAATAAATTATGTCTTGGGAGGGATCATAAAAAATAGGTTAGGAAAAATCCATGTTAGAAGTGTATGAGCTTGCCAGATAATGGCTTATTGTTTATGTTTTTTATGATGTTTAAATCAAGACTTTATATAGGGTGATTTCGTGAATAATAAATTATTAGATGGAGTGTTTATTTCATTTCTTTTCAAGGATTATTATGAAATTTAGGTTCTTATATGTGTTGGAAAGGATTCTTGACACTATTTATTTTTATTTTTTATTTTAAGTTTGGTTTATTTTTTTGGGTGTTATTGAGTTTATGGAATTAACATGATTTATTGTTAAAATTAAAGAAATTAAGACAAAAAAATGAATAAAATTAAATTTAACTTTAAAACAAAACTTTTTTTTATCTTTTTCCAATAATTCATTATACATTCAAAGAATAGAGGAATAAACATATACTATTATGCAAGGTGCTGATTTTTCCTAACTTTGTCTAGATGCAAACTAGGTGGTGATGTTTTTGTAGTTTTTTTTTGTTTATGTGATATGGATTAATTATTAATTTTATGTCTTATAAATATTAAATCAATTTAAAATGAAACTTATTCTAAAAAAATAATGAAAAAATAATTTTTTTCGCTTTCTTTGTCTACAAACAAGTTAAACTAGCCTTCAACTTTCCTAGTTTGTTGTAAACAATAATTTTGAATGATTTGATAAAAGAGAGACAAGAAATAAAAGTTATGATTTTATGTATTTAATAGGAAACAATATAAATTTTATTTCACCAAAAAATCAAAACTAAAAGTATGTTAGTTTTGTTTGTATGCCTAATATTGTCTAATTTCTTATGGTTGTCTAGTTGTTCTAAATGCCAAAGAACTTGTTTTGACTTTTAAAATGAAACAATAAGTTGGTTAGGAATGTTTTGAAAGTTCACTAAGATCTTCTTATGTATTTTTTATGTAATGTTTTTCTAATGAAAATAAAATATCTATTTGAATACAAACACAATAAAAAATAACTACTTTTTATTTGTAGTAGCAAAGACATTGAAAAGATATAACTTTGTTCCCTATAAAATATAATATTTTATGAATATTTAAATTGATATAATTTAAAAATAACTATACTAATATAATATAATAAATTAAATAAATATTTTAATAAATTCAAAATAGACAAGGCATAGAAAAACTAGAATACATGTTGTATGTTGATGAAAGAATCCTCAGTATGATAGCTCCTTCTATCCTTGTGTGTATTCTAAGAACTTTATAACTAAAGGATGACCAATAAATAAAATAAATGGGGAAGGAGAGAAGAAATAACCATTAATGGAGATTAGTTGAATTGGGACTCACATATGCTTTGGTTTTCAAAGTTTGAGTTGTTAGACTAATATAACTTCTTCACTTATGTCAATTTAATCGACACAAAAAATTATATAGTTTGGGCACTCAAGAAATCATATCAAGACTATGGATAAAATATATTCAAAATAACAACTTCTAATAAATATTTTCAAATTTGAAATTAGACCAAAAATGGCATTTTTTATAAAGAACTTAGAGCTTACATGAGGGATTTTAACTAAGTTCAAATGGGATTTAAACTTGGGGGTAACTAAATGACATGGACTTATCATTCCATCTAAGATAACTGGAGTAAATTGAGAATATGGAAAAAAATTTCCATGCATATGCTTCTAATTTTGATATCTAGCATATGGAATTTGGACTAAGTCATTCTAACATATGTCTATGAATATCTAAAAGTGAAATAGGAGTGATCATTTCATACATGATACCCTCAATCTAAGAAAACTTATGTAATTCTTTATAAACACTAAATATACATTGAACATATTAGATAATCTATGATTGACATTATGCAAATCTAAACTATACCTTTTATACCTTTTAGGTAATTCCATTTTTTCTAGTTTTTTACGCTACTAGAAAATGACACTATATGTGAACTATAATGGACTACACTTCTAGTAGTATACTGCACTTCTATCCAAAAGTGTTGTTTCTAATAAAAACTAAGACTAATCTATGTGAGTATATTTCACTATATTTTCTTGAGTTTGAGCTCTATAAACTATGTTTTTATGCTAAAAATTATGTTTTCAAATGCACTAGGATGGCTTGATCTCTATGAAAAACCCCTATGAATGCCTCTTATTTTGAGGGGAGTTTTTGAACCTATACAATAACTATCCTCAAAATAAAATCAATGCATAATGTGTGTTAGATTAAAAATATTAGTTATATGCATGATGAACCAATATAATGTGTATACATGAAAAATAAAAATGTAAAAGAGATTGAGTATAACTTTGTAATGTATAATGTATGTTAGATCTAGCATTCACAAGGTTTTAAATATAATTTTAACATTGTAATCATGCATATGGATAGTAAATATAAATATAATTTGAGTAAACTAATTAGGGGATGGTTCTCAATGTCCTTCAAAGCACTGAAGGAAGGGGAGATACATTACGTCCCTCATGTCATCAAAAACTAGATGTGAAAGCAACAAGTAAGAGACAAGGGTAATGTTTATGATGCATACATAGAAGCATACATTCAAACACATAAGGAATTTAAAGGATACAAATGGGCCTTAATACAAGGGACATGGAAACATGTAACTAAATTTTAGAAAAGGAACACATATAATGACATGTTTAAATACCTAGATACGCAAAATAGCATGCAAGTTTGGATTAGAGCCACAAATAATTACATATTCAAATGTCCACATCCACAATAAAAAAGCATACATAATGACATGATCACATTCCCAAATATTAAAATTAATTTAATGGAAACTACATATTCAAATGCCCTTGAGTAGATGTAGAAGTAAAGAGACACAATCAAATCTAGACTAGTAAAGTGAGAAATGAAAGTATGCATAATCATGTGGTATAAATCCATATAAAAAAAAGATGTACATAATCTGAGTCTACAATATTATTAGTTGGAAAAAAGTTTAGTGTAGTATAGGATGATAAATATCAAGATCTAATCATTGCTAAATATGTGGTATATAAACATATAACCTGGCAAATCAGAGGTTGTGTGTATGATGTTCCCAATGGACTAATTTATACATGCTGAATTAGTGTATATGTGTATGTTCCCATGATGGGAAGATAGTAAATAATATTTATTTTTTAGAGTATTATATTCCTATAGTAATGTATGAACACTCAAAGGGAACAATTGAATCATGTATGTATGTTAAAACTGACTACACTAACATAGATAACATATGTAATACCTTGTAAAATAGAAAGAATGTAAACATGGAAATGTGTGGAATATAAAATTTGTATTTTCTTAGAAATATTTGAATTTTTTTGTATTTTTTGAACATACTATATACTTTTTATGTTTTTGGAGCCTATAATCTATGTAAAAGCAATATGAAAGAGAGACTATGTAGAAGTAATATTGGAATGAAAATTGAACTATATACAAAGAGAGTGTTAGGAATAATAATGTGTGTGCTAGTGAGATATAGTGCTGAAATCCCAACATGTCATCGATGGGATGCCTCTGTGTAACATATGTGGTATATTTTCTTTTTGAATGGTTTGTACCATAATAATATGTGTTGTTCTAATCATATTCTTTGTTTTGATTACTAATTTTTAGATTATTAGTTGGGATCTTTCCATATGAAAATGTATCCATTGTAGGTATATCTTGATTTTATAGTCTTTTTGGGAAGAAAATATATACTCTATAAAATCTATAATAATTTCATGTTCATATAAAAATTATATGCAACCATTTATTTTTTCAAGTGTTGTTCTAATTATTATTAACCATGAACTTCAAAAAATAGAATTTTAAGCACTTGTATTTGCAATAACATGAAAAGTGAGAGAACATTATTTTGAGGCATATGAAACTTTTAATTGAAGTGACCCCAAGAATGAGATAAAATCATGTGTTGTATCTAGTTTTTTAGAGTCATTTACAAGAGATACAATAAATTATAGTGAACAATTTTTTTTTTTTCATAATCTATAATCTTAACATTATTGCATTGTTTTCCAT
Source organism: Torreya grandis (assembly GCA_037957365.1). Lineage (NCBI taxonomy): Eukaryota > Viridiplantae > Streptophyta > Pinopsida > Cupressales > Taxaceae > Torreya > Torreya grandis. Next base: position 2,156,388 of record JARHVA010001782.1, on the reverse strand, counting down.
ATATATAAGCCATGATAGTGAAAGGATTATGATATGAAGGAGGGATTGTAGTTTATCCCTTTAAATTGACCTTTGAAGATGTATATAGTGTATGTATTTCTTTATTTAAAGACTCTATTGTTAGAAACCCTCTTTTAAGAATGGTTGTTTTCTTAGATTGATTTGAAATATCTGACTTAAGCTCTTGCTCTTTTTGTAACATTACCTTTTCACTTGGATATTTTGACTTGATAAACCATATCTATGAATGATTTGCCAAAGTATTTTCCATAAATTACAAACTTTATTAACCAATGTTAAAAAAAACTAGATTAGTAGTAGTGATGCCTTGAGAATGATTTCCCAACCTTTTCCCTTTACAATCAAACTATTGTATATATTTTTGAAAAACCCCCTAATAATTTGAAAGTTTAGCCTCATTTTAGAGAGGTAAATTTACATATTTTACTTGATTTAACTATGTTTTTTGTACTTTTTCTTGATTTGAGTTGTACTTTGGTAACCATTGTTGCACTATTTATAAGGTTAACCCTTATATAATTTATACATGTGTCATTATATATTATTTAAACTATGTGTCACTTTTTGAGTCATCACTATCATGTACCTATTTTATTTTCACTTTTAGTGATAAACATGAATTAGTGTGGTTCCCATGCATTTTATGATATGCATAAGAATATCTGGATATCTTCACTAGATGTAGAGGAGTTATGTTGATAAACTTATCTTTAATCATTTCCCTTAAAATATCACTTAAAATTATATCTGATCTTTGAGTAAATTTTTAATCACTGGTTGTAGATTCACCTTGTTCTAATTTCTTATTTTGATATGTAACATTGCTTGGCATAAATTGGCTTGGTGAAGATGCATATACATGATTGACATTGTGTGCCATGGAGGCTTTTGTCTTGTAATATGATTTCCCAATACTATAATATTTTAATGTAATAACTTATTTTAAAATTATGAAATTAAGTTCCTCATATTGATAATGTAATCCTTTAAAGTCTCACAAATGCAAACCAGGTAGTTGCTTCTAATTAAACAAGTAAACATAGACTTTAAAGAGGGAATTTGGTAAGGTTAGGGTTTGAAGAATCAATGGATTGAATATATGCATTAAGAATAGTAATATAGGTTTCGAGAAGGAGATTATTGCATATGCATGACATATGAAAATTAAACTTGAAAAAAGGATGTTAGGGTAGAACATATCAAATTTGAAAACCCTAAGACAACCACTAAAAATAGGAAACAAAAGGGTATATACCTTAATAGCATCTAGGGATAGGGTTTTTACACTATTCAAAATAATTTAGGTTCACCCAATGATTTGTCCTTTTTTACAATTATAGAATGTAACCCTAGGTTGATAAAGAACTAAGTAATAAATTAGGGAGTAGAATAATACAATATCAATATACATTGATTTTCACTATAATTTCTTTGTTTTAATATTCTATAAATATAAATATATTAGAAAAGGTGTACTTAGCTCGAAATTATGATTGAGATGGACATGAGGTAGGTTGGGAAGTGATGCAAGAGTAGGGTAGAGAGTCATCAATGGATAATATGTGTTATAACACTCTTTAAATAATAAAATGGCCATATTTTATAATAACACACTATTATATTGACCTTTTATTCATTGATAATGACCCTATATAGGAGGAATAGTTAAATTATAGGAGGATGCTCAATCTATTTTTGGAAGCATGTGCCTATGTGACCAAGACTTGATCATTGTTTGGTCTATGTTTAGACTAATTTCACTATGAAACCATAAGCTTCCATGATTACTAAATTTTTGATTAACACAAGTGGAAAAAGAGTGGTGTTAGTAGGGTAGTTTTGGCATTACCTCAACACCCCTTATGTTGAGCATTGCCTACGTATCAATACCTTGAAAGGGAATCAATCTTGAGGTAGTTCATAAAATGATTTAATTATTTTGGGAATTAATAGAAAACAATAAGTATATAAATGATTACATAAAATTATAGTATAAATATAGAAATAATTATATATATATATATATATATATATATATATATATATATATATATATATATATATATATTTCAACTACTATAACTATAAAATATTCAAAAAATAGTATATAATTACAATAAAGAATACTTAGATTGAAAATCAATTGAGATGGATGTTTTGAAATTTTAAAACTAAAGGTTATATTAGGTTGACTATCACGAACTAGATCTAGGTATCAAAAATATTCATAAATAGGCCTAGACAATTAAACAATCCCCTTTTCTAATATCACATTATGTTATAGTCCAAGGGAAGTGTGCTATAGTCCCACATAGATTCTTCATAAAGGAATATTAGGTTATGTATATTAGGTCTTGTTCCATCTATTATTTCAATTACAAGTCAATAAAATTAATACTTTTTCCTCTAACTTTATTTTCCTCTAAAAATCCTAGGTTTTCATGTTTATAAGGGTTTGAATTGAATACCATGATAAAAAGGGGTTAATGGGTCTGATGTGCTATATGTGTGATCCAAACCACTATGTAGGAATTTTTCCTACATAATAATACTCCAAGGAGGGTTCAATATTGATGTAGTTATCCTACCTATGTGATATGTGTGAATGTATGTGAATGCTAAAATGCCTGAGTGTGAATACATGAGAGGATGTCTTGGATTCCACTTGAGATATGGATATATATGATGATGTTAGTTTATTGAATGTATAGTCTAAATCAATAAAATATTAGAATAATTGGGAGCTTTCCTTCAATATTAATTAGTAATTTTTTGTGTTTTTGTATGATAATGCCCACTAGAGTGTAAGAATGTGAAAGTAGTGTTCTATTAAAAATGACTTGGGAGGGTGATTTAAGAATAGGTTTAGTTAGACCCTAATACACTTAGGGAGATGTAAAATTACTTTTTAGAGGGTGAAAAGACTTAATTAACTAAGGTATTGTACCATTATTGGTCTCATATTGTGTACTATAGGCATTGGTGCTATTTTTGATTGTCATGTGACTAAAAATGGATCAAAATGGCCCCTAAGATGGGCCAAGTTATATAATAATGGTAAAGTAACCTCAAGTGGAAATTCAAGGTGTAAATGGTTAATTTTAATGACTACATATTTCTTCATTTCTTTGTATTTTCCTCATTTTCAATAAGTGCAAGGGTACTTGGACTACCGTAATTTTGCAATTAATTGTCATGGTTGTCCCTATGGCCATTATGTTGATTTTATTACCCATTTGGGAATTATATATGTTCAATCCCTCCTAATATTAATATAGTTTTTATAAATCCCTTTATTTTATTGAATTAAACACTATTAGGTTATACAAATGAGTGTAAAAATTCCTTTCCTTGTGTGTGTATTTCCATTCTTTTTATTTGGACTATGGAATCATAGCTCCTAAGGATATTTTGCATACTTGTAATGAAAATCAGACCAAATTAATGATAATAAATGATGTATTTTGATTATCCATAATTGATAGTGGACCTCCTATTTCCCTCTTATTATTTGTAATGGTTTTAGGGGTTTTTTCCCTCCCATGGCCAAGAGATGGTAGACCATTTTGGTGAGCATTCCCCATGTTATTCTTATCATTTAATATGCATATTTTTATGGAAACATGCATGGTCACCTTATGTCATATATATGGTAGAAAATTTGAGTGAGTATTCCCCATGTTATTATTTTCATTTGGTAGGTCTATTTAGGTTGGAAATTTTCATGATTTCCTTGTGGTGAAGAGATGGTATAATAGTTGGGTGAGTATTCCCCATGCTTTTTATATCATTCAATTGTCTTATTTGTGTTTTAAAATTGTATGGTTGTCTCATGATATTTTGGAATTTTAAATTATGTTTTCATTT
>JARHVA010001782.1:2045000-2147500 GCA_037957365.1 Torreya grandis | reverse complement strand
TTATGTGGGGATGATATGGTATTTATTTGAGATATTTACTTAACATTTAATTAATTCAAATTTTGATCTAAGGTATGATTCAAGTGTGAAAAGATCACTATGATTGCCTAGATTTTCTTGGATATGCTTTTGAGCAAAACAAAGAGTTAGTTAGTATAGTTCAATCCATGGGTTACTTGAATTCATATCACACTAATTTAAAATTATTTTTGGGTCTTAGGGATATGGGAACCAATATAATAGATTATATATTTATAGTATTATTGATAGGTTATAAGCTAATTAGACCAAGTGGGGCCATCATGGTTGTGTATCAACGATGTGACCACTTGTGTATTATATTTCATGTTGTTTAGGCATGCAAATTTGTTTGGACACATTATCTATCTTGTTCTAAATTTTTTTCTAGCCAATGGGAAATTATTTTGTGTAGGATGTGTTATACTTTAAAAAAATAGAATCTAATTTTGTGTGTGTTTTCATGGTATCAATTTATGGGTATGACATTTTCATATAAAAGCATGATTCATGAACTAGGATCTATGGGGATCATTATTCAGTACTAATTATTCCAAAACCAAAAAATGTGTGTTCTTTTAGGATGTTACAACTCATTTATATGATAATAATAGTACACATGAAAAGTTTCTTATACTATGGACTCTTTGGCCAAGTATAAGATTCTTAGATTATTGTATTTGACTATACACTAGAGAGATTCATACTAAGAATTGTTGGACATCCACCCATGTATTGATAAAAATTATATTTTATTAAGGGTTAGAATAAGGTTACAACTAGGTGTCAGGAATTTAGATGATCCAAAGCATCAAGTGATTGTTGGCTCATGAGTGAGCTCTTGTATGATAGGTTGATGGGAATTTCAATTTACCATTGTCTTATGAATCTTGTCTTAGAAAAATTATTAGATGAGGTATTTGATATATTTATCTTGGTTCATAAGACCATGGATAATGATCTCAACTAGATAGTAGAGTGTCTTATACATTTAGGCTATATGTGGACCTTTCTAGGTTCAGTATCCCCATTTCAAAAAAATTATACCTTGAAACATAAGGAGAGTGTGTTAGAGGGTTTATATATGTCTCTCTCACTTGGAGTGATGTGATTTAAATATATTAGGATTAATATAGTGAATTCATTCCCTTTTCCATAGTTTTTAACTCTCAACTTGTGAGTAGTTCCAATAAAAGTTTGGGCATAGTCCAATAGGTCAAAAACATTTTATATGTTTATCTTAGATGGTTATGTACACATATTTAAATGTTTGGTCCATGAGAGGGACTAAGATCTTTATATTTTTTCACATAGGTTTCCACTTTAAACCTATACTCATACATGTGAGTGTTGTGATATTTTTTCCTCACATTGAGTGATAGAATAGTGATACATTATGGATGGACTTGACAGGGAGTTGTATGTGGGTAAATTTTTCATCACTTATTCTTATGGTGAATGACCTTTTTTGAATTTGGTTAGTGATACATGTCTTATTTCTATCCAAACTTTGGATCGCTATCTATTAGAATTGGATATCAATGTTGGTTAGAGAGGAATGTGTAGGCCTTTGACTGATATTGGCACCAAGTAGGTGATATCATGCACTTAGTTAAAGTGATGACCATGTTAGATTTGTAATATTATCTCTTTTGAAATTTTAATCAATACCTAAAGTATATGAGTTTATTTTTGATACCTATATCCAAAGGTTGTGGTCAACAACCCATTTGATGTTATGACCCTAGTTATTAGAGTATCTACTTAGATAAGTCCTTTGTGTTAAACCAATAATGGTTCATAGGTGACCATGTTGATAAGACTACTTCAAATGAATCGGATTTTTCCATAACTAATAAAAATGTTAGAGTTTACTTTTCTTCTTGTGTATCGTCTTGCATGTGTTGATGTATCCATGTTATATTGAGTTCATTTATCATAACGAGGTAGATTCCTCTTAGAGAAGTTTTGATACTTTGATGGGTGTCAAATATTAAAGGTGACCTTTATATTTTTATTTTTACCATCACATCCTTTTTTTATACTAAATATTTTTTAGACACATGAAAAATATAGTGGCATGCAATATTGTATTGGATTTATGTGTTGGGGCTTGTAACGTCTTATTTACTTAACCATACCACAACCTTGTTTAGTTTACAAAGTTTGGGACATCCTTGAGATTAGATTTATGAGTAGTTTAGATATTCCACACCCTTGATTATTGAACAAAATTTACCTAATTTTTTTTTTTTAATGGTCTCATTTTATTAATCATCCATGAGTGTCATTTATACATTAACTCCTTGTATGGCATTTGTATCCCCTTATTCACAAGGTTGTCATCAATTATTTTATGAGTTTACTAGAATTTCATGAGCATATTAATTTAGATTGGATGTAGAGGAGTTGAGTTCTAAGGAATCATAATGGCTATTATACATGAGTCTTGGAAGTTAGATGTTTTTATGAAGACCAATTCTTAAGATACAAATATTTTTTATTTTAGGTATGTGTATTTAAGAAAACCCAATACATTCTATATTTGTAATGGATTTTGTAACCAAGTTTCTTGAAAATGATTTTTATTTATCATGTTAGGTAGGTGACTACCTAACATAGTTCAAGAGTTTCATGAATAAAGGTTCCTAGACCCTATATGATCAGCTTAGGTTGAACATTCTAAGTGATGGTTATGCCTTTTTTTATATTTAATAAAATTCACTAAGGGACAAGTATCATTTGTGTAGTGGGTATTGTATAAACATGTGATAATTCTCACCTAAGAATTTGTACACCTATAGTTAGAGTTTTGTCTCTTGTTTACATCAATACTATGGGATGGGATATCGGAAGATCCCTCAAGGATTGGCATCACCATTTATTGGTGAGCATACTCCTCATAGTATATGAGTATGATGTGTTTTGTTAGTGACTTCATATGTGTTATGAAATTGGTTATGGATTGATATTCCATATGTTTCCTTGGGTTGGAAAGAGCTATTTTCTAGATCTTAATTATTTGTGAGATGATTTATACTCTTTCACCATCTAGTGGAATAATTATAAGTCCATGGAGTGGATTATAGCTTATATTATGTTAAGTAATAGTTTATTTTGTTTGAATAATTATTTTTTAGTTTTGTTTTAACTACATTCCTTATTATTCATAAAATGGTAGCTTCTACTTCATGTTGGATAGATAAATTGTATATATAGAGTGGCTTGATGCCTCCATGTGGTTCAATATTTTTCCTCTTATTTGGGGAAATGAGTTGTGGTATTTACCATTTATATGTTTGGTAAGTATGTGATGGTTTGGAATATTTGGTTTCATTTATTTATTCATACTATGTGAAGGTATTTAAGAGCTATGTTTATATTTATTGATATTTTAACTCCCCACTCTCCACTTGAGGTCTTCCAAAGCCACACTATTCAATATTATTTTATCTAAACTTATGAAATTTTACCACATGATGTGTTGAACCTTGAATTTCTTTTTGGTTATTGTTTTGTATTTATAAGTTGATTGGAATATTTATTTTATGATTTTCCTTATGATGGATTTTGAGGTCATTTAGCCATTTATTATTTTTAAAATTTTTTATTTTTTATAGATCCAAATTTTATTTTTTATATTTAGTTTTAGATTGAATTCAATTGTTTATCCATTTTCAGCTTTATTACTCTTTGGGTTATATTATTTTTTTAACCTTGATTTTTATTCTCCTTTGTGGATTGTATTAATCTTTTTGGTTGATTAATTTACTCATTGATTGGATTGGTATTATTCTAAACTTGTTTAAATTTTTTGTTTTGATGAGAATTTTATGTACTTTTCATCTTGTGTGAGTATGGGATTAGTAAGAGAGAAGATATTTCTATTTTAGTAGATGAGTTTAGATAATGTCTTGTTGTGTTGATTATTGATTGATTTTGGAGGAATTATCTTATTTTTTACATATATAGAGGTTGTAAGGGTAGTGTTATCCTTCTTACATAAATTTATCATACATTTCCTCTTAATTTTCAGAGTGATGGTGATGGTTTATGTTTTTATATTGGTTAATTTCATTACACTCTATGATATATTATAATATATTTGTGATCATTTACTTATAGACACCATTAATCAAAGTAAACAATATTATTATTGATTCTTATAGCATCCTTTAAACTAGAATTTTGACTCTCAATGACTTCTAATATGAAGTATACATAAGGGGAGCGAATGAGAGACCCCTAATTCAACAATGACCGCTTATAAATATTTTGGTTTTCTATACACATCTTGTTAAGATGTGCCTTATATATTATTGAGACATAGATTATATATGAAATGAAATGTTTATGTTTTCATTATTCAAGAATAGTTGTATGATAGATTAGATGATTATTATATTAATTTTTGTGTCATTTTAATTATGCTATGTTACTTATTCATTTTGATGAGTGTTGATTCCAAACTACTAGAATTATTATTCTTAAGCATGTATTTGGATTATGTATATGTTTAAAGTTTGGTATTATTTTATCACTATTGATATGTGATCCCTTGGATATGTAATGTGATTTTTAATTAGATTTATATCACTTGTATTAATTATATATTATAGTTGTATCTATCTAGTGTAGGTAATTTTATATGTATAATGTTGTTCATGTGATAAGGGAGGCCAAGAAGGGAACTAAGACTATGTTAGTCATGATCACATCATGGTATAATGGTGACATATATACTTTACTATACCATGATCTAAACCACTCATTTTACCTTGTTGTGGACTGCGTCAAAAGCACATATGTCCTTGGACACTATTCCACACTCATTATTAACCTTAGGATTTACCATTTTTTAGTTGTATTTCATTTATAAAAGTATTTTTTTAGCCACTTAAATGGCCCCCTTTTACTCAAAATTAGGATGCAATGAGAGAGATAAATTTAGAGTGAGTCATAAAGTGATTTTCAGATATTTTATTTTGATATTTTTTCCTTTGGACCAGTAAGAAGGTAGGATATTATTTTAAGGAGCATTAGGAGAATTTAAAGGTAGTTCATGTGTTATTTATGTCTTGGGATAGTGAGTCCATTTATTGAGGTGTGGGATTTATTACTTGACCACATGGGATTATAAGTGGAGTTATGGAGAGGGAATAATTTTGGACAATAATCCAAGGGATGGGAAGGAACACATGTCACCTTACCATTTTATTATAGATAATGGGGTTGAGAATATATGAGGAAGGAAATATATCTTTGAGAGTATTTTTTCTCATTTTGTAAAATTAGAGTGGATAAGAGGAGGAGAAAGAGGAGGAGGAACTTGAAAAAAATTATTATAGAAGAAATAACTTAGTCATTTCCTCTACTTTTTATAGGTGTTCTTGATTGGATTCAAAAAGGAACCATGTCAAGATTTCATTTCCATTTGCATTATGGTTTGAGTTACCATTTTTCCTGACTCTGGTTTTTCTTCATTTTTGAGAGGTGTAAGGCCATGTGGCCTACCCTCTTCTTTCCATTTTTTTCTATAATTTTAAATATTGCCTCCATAATCATTTTATTTACCACTTGGGCTTTAGATATTTTTAATCCATCCTAATATTATTTATTATATATAAAATTAAATTGTTGTTTAAATTTGATGTTGTTAGACTATCCAAATGAGTGTGAAATTTTCTTGCCTTGTGTAGGTGTTTGTATGCCTATTATTTAGTTGGTGGAACTGTAGTTCCTAAGGGTATTCTACATATTGGTAATGGTAAGTTAAATAAACCATTGATGCTTGATGGTGTAGTTAAATTATTTTTAATGGATGGTGGACCTCTAGATGCTCTCTTACTTGTTATTTGGCATGGTTTGAGTTGTCTATGCCATCTTATGGACAATATATGGTAGAAAAGTTGGGTGAGTATTACCATGTTCTATTTATCATTCAATGAGCCTATTTTTTTCAAAACATGTATGGAGTCCTTGTGGTAAAGAGATGATAGTATAGTTAGGTGGGTATTCCTCATGTTATTATTCTCATTTAGTGGGCCTATTTGTGTTAGAAACTTGTATTATTGCCTTGTGGCCAAAATATGGTAGAAAATTTGGGGTGAGTATTAACAATAGTATTCTTCTCATTCAATAGGCCTATTTGTATTGGAAATTTATATGGCTGCCTTATGATATTTTAGGGAATGGAAGACCCATTTTTATAGTTTAATTCAGCCTTCCAGATTCATTTTCGTAGTGAACATCCCTCACCTAGTCTTTTTACCACCGAATACTCATCTATTTATGTAAATTGTGTCCTTGGTACATTGGATAAGAAAATTTTATTAGGTTTTTATAACACTACATTAAAAATTGTAGGTGTTTAATTTATAAGTTTTGTAGGTTTTGCCTTATAGTTTGGTTGGATACGAAACTTGGTCTTGGATGTTCTTACTATGTTTGTTACATACATAAGCTTGTTTCATGAAATAAGTTTCATTTCATGATCTTGAATAATATGATATATGTTATCAAAAATTTTGATTTTTTTTAAAATAATAGAATAATATAATGGGTAAATAAAAGTTTGATTGAATATGTATTGAATTTCTTTATCTACCCTTTGATTTATCAATTTGGCCAACATTGTCTTATACCTCATGAAATATTCATTGATAGGATGATTGGTTCATTATTTGATAATTTTAATTTGGGCATATGATACATTTATAATAATGATTATATAAAATATTTATAAAAAAACTATCCACCATAATTTTGAATTTTTTTTTCTAATTAGATTGGTAAATCATAGAACCACCTTAAGGCATAGTCCTCGGGGCTCCTTGTAAATAGTTTAGAAAAAAAATATATCATTTGAGGAGTAATCAAGTTATTGCATATACAATAATTATAGATGTTAATAAGGATAAATATTTCCATCATAAAATGTTAAATTAGGTGCAACAAAATCATTTTTTAAGGGGTGAAAATATATCTTAGGTCTAAAAAGGTTATGCAACACCTCTTATGAATCAATATCATAAAGTGAATTCATAGATTAATTACCAATATTAGTAACCTTATCTTTCAAAAAATTTATAGTTTGGATAAGATATTGTACATTTTTATTTCTAATATTGGAATTTTGAGAATCCAGTGAATGAGGTGTACCCATGGTTTGAGTTGATATAGGCATTGAAACTAATAATTGGGTTGAAGTGAAAATTTTTACCAAGGGAGAAGTAGCAATAGGATTTTGGTCCTTGGGTAAAAATGGTGTAAAAACATAATCTATGCCTCCATTAGATGCACAAATTTATGTTTTTCTCAAAGGGAGGGAAATAAAACTATGTGGATGTCACATAACTCTAATAACATGATCAATAAATGCACCTAGCTATTTATATATGTTTTTTTTATTTTTTAAATTAAAAAATGTTTTTTAGGACCTCATTAAGATCTTTAGAGCTTTTATGGATACACTCTTGAAATAGATCAATATTTTTCACTTGCTATTGATCTATTTTTTTTGTTTTAATTATTATCATTAGATTCATTATTTTGTTTATAAAAATCTTCTATTATACGCTATTTATAATTTTGTTTATTTTCATCATTTGAAATTATATTAAGCATAGGGTTTATACTTTATGATTTTGATCCATATTAGGTGGCACAAGAGGAAGATTTAGGTTTCTAATAGAAACACCACCTAATTTAGGGCTATGCCTAGGTTTCATAAATATAATGGAAAAAAATAGCAACGAAAAACATTAGAGGATAAATAACCTAGGGAAATTTAGGATATGCATTTAAATAAAAAAGGGGTAGGCTCACCAAATGTTACCCTAAATTAAAAAAAGTGAGAGGTTATAAGTCACAAGGGTGATAAATTACCTTTATAACATGATAATTAATATAAAACTTGGACAAATAATATTTATAATTTATACAAATAAGATTTCCAAAAATAGTAAAGTAAAGAGATTGATGAATATTTCAATAAATTAGAAACAATGATAATTTGTTTACTGTGCACATGTATGTGTGATTAGGAATTAGATAGAAGTGGACTAAATGATGATCTTGGGATAATTTTTAGATTCTATAAATATTACTTTGAGCCTCAAATGACAACATAAATCTATATAGTTGTATTGATGTAGGTATCTAATTATGTCATAGGTGTTCTATACATAATATTTTCTAAATATGGATGTGACCAAATAGATCCTTCTAGGTTTTTTATTAATTTTATTATGATGTATTCATATTATAAGCAAAATATGTTAGTCTTTATCAAATTTCCTTATAGTGACTATGTGAAAAATGGGCTAGCGGGTTCATAGTTTCAAGTTAAATCCAAAGACCCCTCTATCAATGGTTCTACCTAAATGGCCACTACTATTAATAAGTAATAAAACTAATGTATTTATCCCCTATGTGTTGGATTATTTGTGCACAATCGTGAAATGTGTGATAAGTAAAGACATGAAATGACCTAGCTTGTAACTTAAAAGATATGGCTCATGGGCTACTCTTCAAATTATTTAGATGTATACAAAGATTTTCCCTATTAATGATATGGAAATAGGGAGAGATAGGTCATATTTTTCCACTTGAATTATACATTGAGTGCTTCATGGTATATTTCCTTGTGAGTTATATGTGATCTCCAAGTGATGAATGAATGAGGGTTGATATTGTATATGTACCAATCCCTTTTACAAATATCTTATATTAAATCACTTAAGATGACCTTTTAGATATGTTTATTTTAAAAATTTGATGACTTTTTATCATTATACTCTTTGTAGGAAAAATGGACAGTTGAGTTGACTCATGTGTCTACCTAAAACATAAGTGTCCAGGGAGCTAGAAAAAAGGTATAGGTTTGAAACTAGCAGTGAAGGATAATAATCAAGTTTAGATATATTTTCATAGTATAAAAAGCCTGGTTCATCAACATAATAATGGTTGGACTAAGAGATAATAAATTTGGCATAAAGAGAGAGTGAATATTATCCTTTTCATAGTAGGGAGATCTAGAAGAGAAAGGTATAACCATAATAAGTATTTTAAAAGTGTAAAACATTGAGGTATTATATAAATCATAGTATAATATATACAATTAACACTTTTTTTATGATTGTAAATTATTTATTTTCCATTTTAGATCCATGATAATTTTAATTATTTTACCTAAAAATATGTAAAAATTATAAGTAATAAATATGTAATGAGCATTTTAAATTAGCATGATATTCCTTTTGTAATTGCATGACCTTTTTATAGATTGTTACAAGTTATAAGTAAATGAAAAAAATTATTTTGTGTTCAACTTATAATTGGATATTATTTATTTTACATGTATACCTTTATATTTTTAGGCTAAAAATAATCATTTTATCTGCACTAAAAATTGTAAAATTCATTGATTGTGTGAAACTATGGAAGGATAGTTACATTTGATTAATTTTTATGCACTTAAAAAAATTTCAATTACCCCAAATTTATATTGTAAAAAAAATAGGTTAAATTAAAGATTTATAGGAGAATTTTAATTTATTTTTAAAAATTATGGTCTAAAAACCCTTATATCTCATTTACCATGACTTCACCTAATTATTTGGCATGCATAACAATGCATTATAAGTTTAAAATAATCTTACCATAAAAGTGTGTATCTTATGAACCCAATTCCACTAGTTTCTTAATTTTTTGATAATTAGTTTGTTAGGTATGATTTTTTTAATCTTTACCCCATAGGTTAGTTTCTATATGCCACTATCCCTATGGAAGACATTAGCCACTTTCCATAGGATAGTTGGAAAAAAACTAAGTGATGGCCCACCATGGGGCCATACACCATAGTTTTTAAGCCTTAAGGGGTCGATGGTGATTTATCATACTCATGCCACATGATTATGCTAACCTCTTATGTGAGTTGTTTGCCTATAATTGGTGGTGGTGAGGTTTGTTAGCTTTCTAATTATCAAAGTCACTTGGCCATTAGTATGTATGTAGTAATTAATGAAACTAACCACTAGGGATTTCAAAAAATAGTATTTTAATAAATAAAATAGTTTAAATAATATCTAACTTTAAACATTATATTATAAAATTTGAAACCTTTAACTAAAAATTTAAAATTGGAATGAATATCAACCAATAGTCTTGGTTTTGTTTTGTCTATTGCAGAGCTATGGTGATCCCTAAAATGACCCCATAAATTTTTAATTATATTCCATGAAAAATAATTTTTGATTCTTGAAACTATGTGGTTTTATAGTTATGACCCCTTTCTCATAGAATTATGTTATTTAGACATCCTTGCAATGTAATAGACCTATTTTATAAATCATGATTATGGAGACATGATGTTTCAGAGGTGGCTGAACCCAAAATGTACCTTTATAAAATTTTCATCTGTTTCCACATGAAAGTGTTTTTGGGACCTAAACCTTCATAGTTTCCACCTTGTGATTGGTTCTTCCTAGGGAGTTATTTTTATGCCATATTGGCTATCATAGGCTCCTAGGATCCCCAAAATGGGTTAACCTAAAATGGGACCCATACTATTTTTGATTCCTTTAAAATATGAATCTATTAAAATATAAAATTTTATATTTTATCTTATTATCAACCATTAATGGTTGTGGAGGATATTGAAGATCCTAAATATATTCTAGAAATTGTAGGAGACAAAGACCTCATTAAACCATTCAAAAATGATGGGTACCAATAAAATCAAACCATGTATACATGTGCTAAAACAAATATGAAAAATAAGTAATTTTGTAATATATAAAAAGCTTAGAGACTCCATTAATGGTAGTCATCTAAGGTTCAATAAGGAGAGGAGGGATGAATATGGATAAGTCATCCTCTAACACCTCCTTCCTCCATGCCAAAATTTGAAATTATGACTTATTGTCCAATTTTAAGCCTTTATTTACTTTCATAAATATTTATAGGGCTTCCTCACCTATGACCAGATCTGATAGTAGAGGTTGAATTTATTTAATGGTTGAGATGGAGTGTTCCATCCTCAAGGGGATTATTTAGGATATTTTAAAACCTCTTTTAGTTAGTATGTGGATTATAAATATTTATTTGATATTTTTACTTAACCTTTATTTAAGTTTAAATATGTGTTGATTTCTGATTTAAGTGTGAATTTATCCATGTAATTGGTTAGATATACTTAGAGATGTTTTTTAACCCTGAGAAGAGTTAGATAGTTTAGTTTTACCCAAGATATTTTTTAACCCACCTCACATTAATCAAATGTTATTTTTTTTCCTTGGGAACTTGGGTCACACTATTCCATATTAGAGATTTATAGTCTTGTTGATATCTTATAGACTAATTAGATTAAGTGGTCCTAACATGGTTGTGTAGCAACCCTATAACCAATTGTGCATATTGATACTTGATGTTTAGGCATGAAATTTTTTATGCATTTTGCATCTCATGCAAAATTATTTTTTATCTAAATATAAATACCTATATTTTTGATGTGCGTTATACATTGTCAAAAAAAAATTCCATTTTTTTGTATGTTTTCATTGTGTTAGGTTTTGGACATGACACATAAGATCCAAGATCTAATCAATAATAACACTATTATGCTCAATTATTTTATCAAAAATACTAATTATTTAATTTCATGACTTAATTTGAAACTTTCAAATATTTTCTTGTCTATTTTTAAGACATATAACACTTAAAACTAAGATTAATTTTGAGGTACATATGACTTATAATGTACATCCTTTTCTAATTTCCTTATCAAAAAATTTAAGAGGGTCATCCTATCATTTTAATTATTGGTATGCCTAAAAATAAAAAATTATGAATAATATGATCACTTATAAGAACCTAAAATCATTTATGATGATTTTAATAAAGTGAATTTGTGCATATATGAGTTCATTGACTCACTTCCTATACTTAGTGTTATGGTGGATAATGGGTCAAGTGAAAACATATAAAATATTAAATTTATTACTATCCTTATGTATTTTAGTCATATAAAATTCAAAAATTGGTAACTTGAGTATGACTTGTGACATCCATCCCATAGGTCACTCTTACTTACTTTCATGACCCTTTTAGGCACCTTTTCACTGAATCCCATTCATCTATAGGATTTCAAGACCTCATTAAAGATTAGCTAAGAAATTTTTCCATGATTGTTACATCCCCCCAAGTCCCATACCATCTAAACAATATCATCCAAATTGGACTATAGCATTAGACCCTAGGGTGTCTCCTTTCTAGTGCTCCTATCCATTCACATTTTGAGCCCAGAATACCATTTTTACCTGATTCCTCTTCTTCATTATGTTAGCTTAGAATAATTTCATTTAAACCATGACTAATATATCCCTATAAAATATAATTTAAATTTAATTTATAAGGGGTTAGAAAATATCACAAATCAAGCAAGAATACAAGTAATACTATTCAAGCATATTTCCCTATTCTCCACATACAACCATATAATACTATTTCCATCTTATTCAAATACTTACACTAGTTTTTAGTCATCTCAAACACACCCAATTTATCATTTTAGATACTCATAAACACTATTTAGTAAAGCACATTAAGTGGGATAACTACATATGGCTCGATCCCTCCTAAGAGTGTTGGTATGTAGGGAACATGCCCATGTAAGGGGTGGAAATACATGTTTAGTGAATATTACACACACTAACCCTCCTTTCTCAAAGTTGGTAAAAACATAATAAATTCTAGGGTTTGAATATAAAATCATCTTTACATGGATCTCTACAAAACTCTAATTACTAAAACTTCATAGGCAGGGTCACACAGACCTAGCAAACAAAACCTAGAAAGCTTAGATATTCAAGACAATAGTAGTATAGGTGGAATATAAAAATAGACACTAGGTTTTCCTATTTTTGATAGTTGTATCCTTTCACTAAATGAAGGCTAGATCTTGATTTGTGATAGTGTGTTAGTCTTGCACAATGAATTCCAACCTCTACTTTAGTTGTATCAGTTAGTTTCCAGCTAGGTCTTATTTTCTTAACCTTATCACTATTTTTAGAAAATTTCAAATTGTAATTAAATTTTACAATTTAGTATTTTAATTATTGTATATTTATTTACTAATTTTACTATTCAAACTCTTTAACTAAATTAGGAATAATACTCCAATATTCATAAAAAGTGTTAAATCATTTGGTGAACCTAACTTACTTCATTGCACATAAAAACCCTAGGGTAAATTTATTACTAATTTTTCTTTTTTTTAATTTTTACATACATAATAAAATCATAAATTAATATTAAATTCTAAAATTTTGTAGTAATATTAAAATAAATTTATTTCAAACCCTAGTTGCCCATAGTAGGTCTCAATATTTTCTTAGTATTTTTCCTATAATTTTATGAATTTTTACTTACATATTTAAATCATAAATTTAATTTAATTTTTATAATTCACTAGTAATTTCAATAAAAAATTATTCTTTTCAACACCCTAGTTGTACATACAAGGTCCTATTCAATCAAGCATTTTCCAATAATTTTATGAATTTTTAGTTGCATATTTAAATCTAAAATTCACTTTAAGTTTCCAAATTTCATAGTAAATTTAAAAATAATCATATTTCAAACCCTAGCTGCATATACTAGGTCCCATTGCTTCTTAAGGTGTCACCTTACATTTTTGTGAGCTTTGTATCCTTTTTATGCATATTTTAGTTACTTGTTTAGACTATATTTGTTTAATATTTTCTACTATTATCCAAGTTATTTTCCTTATGCCACATAAGTTCTTTACATTTTTTCCTTCAAGACAAAGTGCAAGACTTAGTGGTAACTTAATTGAATTCACCTAGATTCCTTTAACTCAACCATATACCATAGATAAACAACCAACTAAGACTCATGCTATAAATATTACACATATAAATTAAACCAATTTCAATGAGGATAATTTTGATGATGAGCTATATGAGAATAATAATGATGATGATACAAACATTGGTGTTCATGATCCACCACATTAGACTCTTGATCAACTTCCACCAATTATTAATAATGAATTTATCCTCAACAAATATTTGATCCTATAAATTTTTGAGAAATACTCTAGGACCAACCTTGAGATCTTACTCTTATTTTACAATCTATCAAAGTAATCAAAAAGGTTAAACAAGTTAAGTATTCCATTCCCTCAAAGCAACCAATTGAAGATGACACTATGGGGGAAATTATGTCTCAACAACCCCCTATAATATCCCAACTTGTCTCTATGCCACCGTCTACAACTAGTACATCTTTATCTCCTGATGTGACTACACTTATGCAAGAGATAATATCTCTTCAATCCAAGGTGCTACATCTTGAGAAAGGTTCCTCTAGACCTACACAAGTTTTGAATTATTTTTCTCTATTTCATACACCATTGGCACATCACATTGCTTCTACACACTTGCCATAGGGTTTTGTTCAACCCATGCTTACTCTATATGATGGAAAACATGATCTAGAGACATATTTGAGAGCCTTTTCTTTCACTTAAGTTTGTCTATTTTAAGTTTAAAGGAAAATAGAAAGAAGGATGGGGATAAGTGATTAGAATGAACCCATATTTGGTTTGAGCACCATATCTAGACATTGTGAGAACTCCTCTTTGGCTAGGGAGGATTACCTACAAATAAGAAAACACTACCATAAGATGTCTATTAGCAGATAAATGAATGGGATACCAAGCTATGCACTTGTTCTAGGAAGTGTTAAACTTCCCTAGAGATGACATTCCACTTTTGAGGGGAAAAAGAATAATAAATAACTAAAAGAGAGACAAAGAGAGAGAGAAAACAAGATAAAATTAGTGTTATTAGCAACTTGTATGTAACAGAGATTGACAGGGTATAGGCGAGGTACTATTTTGGTGTTTTAGAAGTTATCAAGGTAGATTTTGAAGAGGCTAGGAAATTGATAGTCAATGAAGTTGGTAGGAGTGTGACTAATATCAGTTAGGATAGCTAGGTCGATAGTGAGGTGACCGATGTCGATTAGGCTATCAAGGTTAGTAGGGGAAATATTTGTTTGGAAAGTTGTAGAGGGATTTCTAAAGTTTGGGAAATGGTTTGGATCAGGTTAGGGAGCTTGAGAGAGTTATGAGAGTGATATTATGGCTTGGTTAAGTCTTGTCATAGGTTTGGTATGTCAGATAAAGGGGAAATAAGTAGGGAAGCTTTGTAACTCCATCATGAGGGTACAGTCATAAGTGCATAAAGTAGTACAAGGTAGATATAAATAAATAGAAGAATAAAAATTTAAATGACCTATAATATCAATGATATACTTATCTATGATGATCACTGAATGATAAGTGCCAAGTTGATGGTCCTTATTAGGGAGTCCAAACCTAAGTGCCTGAACAGAGAGAACAATCAGGTGTCGTTGGTCCTCAAGAGCTTAGTTGTTGATTATGATTGACTTATGTAGGGTGATTGTAAGCCTAAATGTCAAAAAATAAAATGTTGAGAGCCTGAATGAGTGTGATAAATGATTTTCTTAAATTTTTTTGACCTAAACTTCAAGTTAGAGTTTGGATTATGTTTTTGATGTCAGTGACCCCACCAACATTGGTCTTGGTTTGATCGATGTCATTAGCCCTAAAATAATAAAACCTTTCTATTTTTGTCCTATTTTCTATTATTATGTGTGTTAAGTGTGACACCCATTATAAAATGGTAAAAATAAGAGGTTAAGAAGGAAGTAGTTATTTAGGAATTTAGTTTTAAAGTGGGAATAAGTCTTGGGTAGTTAGGATGAGGAGACCAGTTCTTGAGGTGACTCATCATGGGAGAATTAGTCATAGGGTAAGGTGGCCAAGTAAGGTGGAAATAGAGGTTTTTAATTAACTTAATTAAGTATTTTAAATCAATTAAATGTGTGAGGGGTAAAATTATGGGTTAGGGATATTAATTGTTATTATTAAAATGGGTTTAGGGGGACTTTCACATAGGGAGTTACACATGTGTGTGTGACATAATTTTGGTGTCTAAATTTTCCCCTTTTTGTCTTGTAATTTATACTGGCATGTTTCAAGACAAAAATAGGAGTTAGATGCTCTAAGTATTAGATGAGGTATCCCCCCTGAAAATAGGAATCGATGAAGGAGAAATAAAAATTAGGTACCGATTTGATAAAAAGGTAACTAGGTGACTAATGGAGAATTAAGAATTACTTCATATGTGTAGACCACAATGAGATATAATTGACAATGTCAAGAATAGGCAAGGCTAGGGAGGACTTGAATAGAAGTAACTAAAGCATAGCTTGTAAGTTAAGGCTAATAGGTTAGGTCAAAATTTTGATGTCAGTGGCTGACCAAAATTGATAAAAGGGGGTTTGGTAGTCGACCAAAATCATTTAAAAATTTGTGATTAGAGAGAAAAAATAGAACGTGAGAGGGATTCGAGATGGACACATAAGGAGGGGACCCAGTGGGAGGCACATGAACATAAGAGCCAATAGTGCTAAACAAGAGGAGATGGAGAGATGAGGTAAGAGCCTACACTACTTGGATTTGGTTATTTATAATTTTTAGGTTAAATGAGAGGTTAGATTGTATAAAATATGATTAGGGGGGTAGAAAATAGGTTAGGTTAGGTTTAGGATAAGTTAGGGGGATTTAGTGGTAGGTTTTTATGGAAAATTGGTAGGTTAGATTTTGGGTGGTTCAACCTTGGGGCCAAACCAATCGGTGAGATTAATCAACATTAGCTAACATGTTACCAAGGTCAACCAACATTAGTTGAGATGGTATTGAGGTTGGTAGTTTTCTACTAACATTATCCAAGATATAGGATAATAAAGCACTGACATCGGCATTAATGTTGATGTTAGCTATTATTAAAAATTAGAAAACAAGAGAAAGGGTGAGGTTTTGATCTCTAGTAGAAGTAGTCAACTATCTTAATGGCTGAGCTAACCTCAGAAGACCCCTTACTATCTAAGTGTGGCCTATATATCATATTTTAAGGCCTCAAACCAATGTGGTTCTCCCAAAACCTAGGAAAAAATCTAAAAATGTGTGTTTTAGAGAAAAAGGTAAAACAAGATAGTTAAGAGGTCTAGGTCTTAAAAGTTAGGTTATAGTGTCAAGAGTCAAGAATATAGCCATTGAGACCTAGAGTTGGAATAGGTAGGTAGGCTTAGGGTAGAGAGAAAAAGGAAATGAATCCTAGGGTAGTTAGTAAGGTGGGTATATGGATGAGCTAACCTCAGAAGACCCCATGTTAATTAAGTGATACCTACATAGCTTAGTGTAGGGCATTAGACTAGTTTAGTTCTCCCAATGAGAAGGGAAAAAAGTGGTGAGGGAGTAGATTAAAAGGGATGTGATCTAATTCATTTTTGTATGGATGTAGGTGAGGATGGATCTTACACTCCAAGACTATTTACCAAGGTTATTGATATTCATGAGGAGAGATGTTACTCTAGATGAGTGGGAGCATATGGTGGCCATCAGTTTAGGAGGAGTGAAATGGTACTATCATGTCATTTAGGATGTGTCACTAATGATAGCTTTGATTGAGAGGTGAGATCATACCACCAAAACCTTCCATATACCAATTGGGGAGTTGATAGTGATAGAGGAGGATATCTAAAGGATTTTATGACTACCACTCCAAGGTGAGGATCTTTTTGCATGCTTGAGAGAGGAGTATGATATATACATGGTTAGTTTATATGGGGAGCATGTTAGTGAGGTGACCTAATACTCTACAAGTTTTTCATATGATCCACTCTACATGGCTCATAAGGAGCAACATTGTTTGAGCATCTGATGATGATTAATATCATGGTGTATGCATTACTTGATGTAGATGGAGGGATATTTGTAATTGCTTCAACTAGTGTGCTTACAAAAATGATATAGTAGTGGACCATTTTTACCTAAGGTCTAATATTTTTAGCACAGTTATATAGAGAGATATGGGGTTTGAGGCTATTTTAGTGATATAATCTATGTGTCAACCATCTTCTACACTATTATGTTTATGAACACATCATGGTGACATGACCACTAAAGATACCTACCACTATCCTAGCTAGCTTCAAGGTTAGATTTAGATGGTGGAGAGATGGGATGTCATAGACCCAAATGGATGGAGTCATGTGAGACATTCCCTAATATAGGTATATGATTGATGGATTGATCCCTATAGATATCATGTGGAGACTATATCTGACATATCTATTTTTTAGAGGTTAGGTAGAGCATCTTGTTGGGTTATAGAGCTCATGATGGGTTAGGGGGAGATGGGCCAGTGAGTTAGAGATGATACCTATGGCATAGGTCAAGAGGCAATTTAGGCTATTATTGGATATTCCACCTACCTGACCTCAATATAAGAGGGATGACATAGAGGCACCCTTACCATTACCCCAGGAGATTGATGGGCTATATTTTGAGCTACTAATAAGGCTAGGTATTGGGGATCCAGGGTGTATAGTGGCCTATATAGCTTGATGGGTAGGGATACATCTAATGGTGGAGGTCAAGAGGCCACTATTAGACTTATAGAGCTTATTAAAGGAGAGAGATGTAGTGATACTAGATCAAGATATAAAAATATAGGCTCAAGATACAATAGTGCAAGCTTGAGAGATAGCCTAGGCAGAGGTTTTAGCCTTAAAAGGGTAGGTGGTGATGTAGGGTTAGATTAGGGATTTATAGGGTTATGTTGTAGTACTTTAGAGCTATTTGATTGTTTTATAGGGTTAAATGACTTTAGTGACAACAAAGAGATATTCTTAGAGCAGTGCACTAGACCACTCCTCCTTCTCCACCACCATAGGTACTAGTACAGTTTGGTCCATCATCAAGTGCTATGGATCCTCCATAGACTATATTAATGGTGAGGTATTTGACTTCCTTAGATTAGATTGCTTATAATGGGAGGTTGATTAGAGAGTTCTCATAGATATAGAGATATTTATAGTTTAGAGAGCAAGAGAGGTTGATGTCATGTGTGATAACAATAGCTCACATCGATGTAGATAGATAGAGAGTGGTGATGATACTGCATCCTTAAAATCTTAGGGAAAGCCTCAAAGACCTTGATTATAAGTGTTTTACAATTTTTTTGTTTATATATGTTACATGTATACTAGCCTATGAGTCGAAGATATGAGATGTATATTTTGAGAGAGATTTATGATGTTATGATGATGTAGTTGATAAACATGTATTTTGAATGTGTGTGTGTGTGTGTGTGTGTGTGTGTGTGTGTGTGTGTGTGTGTGTGTGTGTGTGTGTGTGTGTGCGCGCGCGCATGTGTGTGTGTGTGTATGTATGAGATGTTCATTTATTTCCATGTGTTTATTTTAGATGAATTGTTTATGATTATGATGATGATATGGATGATGTTTATTTTATGCTATGTTAATTTGTATGTTAATGTTAGACTAGCCTTTCCCATTTATGTGATGATATATGCATAGCTGATTGGTTAGTTTCATCTTAGCATTTTTTCAAATAAATGAACATCTCATATATATATATATATATATATATGAGATGTTCAATTATTTCCATGTGTTTATTTTAGATGAATTGTTTATGATTATGATGATGATATGGATGATGTTTATTTTATGCTATGCTAATTTGTATGTTAATGTTAGACTAGCCTTTCCCATTTATGTGATGATATATGCATAGCTAATTGGTTAGTTTCATCTTAGCATTTTTTCCATATGTTTGATGGTGTATGTGTAAAATGAATATATTGAGTAGGTTAATTTATTTGAGAATTTTCCATATGTGTGATGGTGTATTCGTAAAATAAATAGGGTTATGTTAGTTTTGGTATGACATTGTTTCTTCATCTCAAGTAGAGATATCAACATGTGATTGAGAAAATAAAATGGTATAATGCTCATGCATTATCAAAAACCATAATTTATAACGTAAATAGGCTCAATAAAATGAGCCTCTTTCATGCCTTATATCTCTAAACCATTATGTTTGTTATAGAAGCATTGTGTTTACCTCCTGTTAAGTGAGCTTCATAGTCCCTTGAAAGAGTATGAGGGGTAAAAGGGTAGAACTAGGGAAAATGTTTGGATATCATAACATAACAAGTAGAAATGATGTGTCCCTTGTGTGGGTGACCTAAGAGCTAATATAGGCAAGTCTATGACTTAAAGATTTTTTTTGTGTATGTTGATCAATGCGGGAAACCTACAATGGGATTTTGTATAGGTTAAGGTCATGTAAAGAGGTGAGGATCCTTTTGCATTTATTTTTCCCTTTGAAAAAAAATATTGGCTTAGAAATCATTCAAGGGAGTGGTCTAAGAATATATATTTTATTTTAAATAGCTATCCTTCAAGGGAGAAGTATATTGATAGTAGCAAAGGGAAATTACGTAGTTGTCCTTCAAGGGAGCAGTCTACATTGAAAAACATGACCTAAGATTTTATAATTTATTCAAATATCAATTTTTTTACTTTTAATCATGGACAATACTATAGGGGATTAGTATTTTTCCACTGTGTGGAAAAAAAACATACCACTATGTAAGTTATCCAAGTGTATAGGAGTAAGGGTGAAGAGGAAGGGAAATGAATGTAACAGGGATGCTCAAGGAATGAACTTAAGTTAAACATGAAATAAAGTGATGTTGGATTAACAAAATAATGGTTTTAGGTGTAAGGCATTTAAAGGCTTAGGTTCTGGCCTTCTTTTGGGAGAATACAAGTGATAAGTTCCTAAACCATACTTATGAGCTATGATATAAGGTCCAAGCCAATTAGGAGCAAACTTACCCCGTGTGCTTTTCTCCATGTTTTTCACATGTTGATTTTATTTTAGGATGAGATCTCCTACATTAAAATCTCACTCTTTGAGTTTTTTATTATAAGTGTGTTTGTTAGATACGCTCTTGATAGATTTGGAGATGGTTGAGGGCTATCATATGGCACTCATCAACCAATTCAAGTTGAGACAAACATTTTTGGTAAAAGTCATCATTAGTAAGTATGTCATGTAGAGAAATGTGAAGAGAAGGAATATATACCTCAAGAGGAAAAATATCCTCTATCCCATATACCAATGAATTTTTTTTATCACCCATAGGGGTTCAAATGCTAGTGCAATAATCCCATAAAGCAAAAAGAATGTGTGTGTGCCAATCCTTGCCTATATCATTGACTACCTTCATGAGAATTTTGGTCAAAGTTTTGTTAGAAGATTCTACCTATCCATTATGTTGGGGATAGTATGGTGATGAAAAGCTTCATTTGATTCAAAATGAATCACAAATACCTTGAATAGTCTTGTTTTAGAAAGACTTACCATTATTTGTTATTATCTTGTAAGGTACACCAAAATGATAGATGATGTGATGGTTGATGAAGTCAATAACTTTTTAAGCTTTTTTGGAGATTAGAGGGATGGACTTGACCCACTTGGTGAAGTATTTAGTGGTAGTAATGATATAATGTTGATGGAGTATTGAATGAGGGTTAATATCTTTGATTAGATCTAAGCCCCATTGGGAGAAGGGCCAAAAGTCTTTATCAACTTGAAATGCATGACTCAAAATGTGAAGGAGGTTAGCATTTTATTGACACTTGACACAACATCAAACATAATCAGTTTAGTCTTGATGAAGTGTGGGCCAATAATAGCCAAGTCAAAGAATACATTTAGCAACTATGTAACCATTGAAATTCCCACCACAAATCCCATCATGGATTTCCTTAATATCAAAGGGAGTCTAAGTACTAGTTAGACATCTAAGGAGAAGACCATAAAAACATTAATTATAGAGAAGTCACCCTAGTATGGTGTAATGAGTGGCACATTTTATGAAGGCTCATTTCCAATTATTAGAAAGATCAGGATGGGTAATAGAGAAGGAAAGATAATTCATGAGTTATTTGTACCATAAGTCTTGTGGGTTGGTTGTTACATTTCTGACAAAGAGGATGTTAGCTAAGACATAAGAGGGTAATGTTAAGAGATTCATGGTGACATAGATTCTTGAAGAGGAGGATGAAGAGGGTATGTGTAAAGCAAGTAAAGCCATCATATCAATAAATTTATTTGTAGATCAAGGAATAATTTATAAAAGATAAGAGTCAAATGATCCCAAGAGGGTATCCATATGATGTTTATATCACTGTAAAATTTATTCTTTTCATAGGTAGGAACCATTAACTTGGTTAACCACTAGCTTAGAATCACCAAAGATGGTTATGGATTTGATACCCAAGAAGAGAGCTATTTGAAGTCCTAGAATCAAAGCCTCATATTCAACCATATTGTTAGTGCATTCAAAATCTAGTTTAAATGATAGATGTATAGGTTCATCATCAAGAGGAATAATAATTACCCCCACACCCCCACCATATTGGCATTTAGATCCATCAAAGAACATCATCATTTGATAGGAGATGTCATTGGTGGAGAGTGTTGTAATAGATTCATCAGGGAATTCAAGTTTTGAAGGTTGATTGTCAAGTAAAGGGGTATCAACTAACTGGTCAGTTATTGTTTTCCCTTTAATAGATTTTTGTTGAATAAACTCTAAGTCAAATTTGGCAATAAGCATGAGCCACCAGGCTACATGTTAGTTTTGGTATAGTTTGGAATGCATGTATTTGAGAGGATAATTATAGGTGACCACATAGGTTTTATGATTTAGGAGATAATGGTGAAGTTTAGAGGTAGAAAATACCAATGTAAGGTAAAGTTTTTTTGGATGGGTATATCAAGTCTCATAATCAATAAGTGTGTGGATTATGTAATAAACTACCTGCTCTTAATGTTGGTCATCTCGATGTGCAATCATAACACCTAGAGAATGGTTTATTGTGGAGATGTAATGGTAAAAAGGCTGATTTTCCTTAGGTGAAATAAGAACTAGTGGGGAAATGAGGTATTGTTTAAGTGTGTCAAAGGCCTCCTAGAAATTTGTATTCCATTAGGAGACATCTTTTTTGAGGAGATGGTGAAATGGTTGGCAGTGATCTAAAAACTGGGAAATGAAGAGTTAAATTGACTAAAGTTTGCCTTGTAGGCTATGGATTTGTTTTATATTAGTATGTGGGAGCATCTCTAGGATTTTTCTAACCTTAGCAAGATCGACCTCGATACCATGGAGATAAATGATAAAACCTAAGAGTTTACCAGAAAGAACACTAAAGACATATTTATTTGGGTTTAGTCAAATGTTATACTAGAGGAGATTAGTGAATATGGTTTTGATAAGGTCAAGTGTTCTTGATGAAGTTTAGACTTGTTGAGTAAGTCATCCATGTAATCCTCCATAGTTTTGTGTAGGAGATCATGGAGAATGTAGGTCATGGCACATTGGTAAGTTGCACTAGCATTTTTTAGGCCAAAAGGCATGACCTGATAATATAAAGTCCCCCATGGGGTAATAAAGGTGGTTTTGTGTTGATCCTTAAGAGTGACTAGTATTTAATTATATCTAGAGAATGCATTTGTAAGTGATAACATCTCATGGCCAGCTGTTAGATCAACAAGTTGGTTAATACTAGGCAATGGCAAATCATCTTTTGGATAGGTGAGATATAAATCATGATAGTTAGTGTAAATACATACTCCCATGGTCAATTTTGTGATAGGAATAATATTGGAAATCCATTACAGGTAGCTGATGGGTTGGATAAAGTTAATAGAAATGAGGCATTAGAGCTCTTCTTTGACAAGAAGAGCAATATTAGGATGTATTTTATGAAGATTTTGCTTAACAAGATTAACATCTCGATTGGTAAAAATATTATGGGTGATGATAGAGGGATCAATACCAGACATGTCATTGTAAGACCAAGCAAAGGCTTTACTATGGTCATTAATACATGTGTCATAATCAACTTGCTCAGAGGAATCTAAAGATTTACCAATCTTGAAAATGTGAGGGTTATCATGGAAGGCTAGGTTGATGTCAATGGTTAATTCATATGGGAGTGATCATTGGATATAGGAATCATATACACCCATGTAGGTGAAAATTGTGTCATCATCCTGACATTAAACAATGTTAATAGTTGGAGAATCTTCAATTATTTTAGGATGAACAAGAGGAAAGGACCTTGTTTCTTTATCTTGATGATAGGTGAGAGGCCCCAAATGGATGGAATTTATGGAAAAAAATTAGGAGGTATAGATACCTCTGATTCAGTAGGTGATGGTGGAAAATAAGGTGGAGAAGGAGAGATTGGTTCTTTAATAATTGGTTCATGGGAGGTTTTAGAGATTTTATTTGGTTCATCATATCCTACCCCATGCCTCTTTTTGGCATTTACAATGGTGTTTCTAGTAGGATATTCAATAGGCATATTGATACCTTGTTAATAATGACCTAAACCAAATCCTTTCTAGGTAAACCTATATAGATAGGTGTGAGCAAATCTAGGGTTACATAGGAAAGAAAAGTCACAAGCAAATGGTTGTGGTGAAGAAGATGGATTACTGGCAGCTAGAGCTTGATCAATTCCCCTATATGTGAAATTGGTTTGAAGGTTAGGGGGGTCATAAGGGATGACCATCCCAATACGAGGATCATAATTTTGGTGCATATTAATCATTCCATATTCTTCTAGAGTATGGAACATGTCAAGTGTCAACAAATGATATTCATCGAGTGATAAACATTAAAAGGTCTCCTCCATGGGATCCTTGTTAGGAATTTGTGTTACTGGTATCTCTATAACCATAAGAGTGGAGATTGTAAAATATTTAGAAGCATCATGCGAGCAAGATGATGTTTTTAATGAGATGAAAACATCATTGGGACTATAGGTCAAATTACATATTTTAAATAATGGCGGGTCAGTAGGTATAACATGTACTTATCCATCATGTTCAAATTGACACAGTGATGCAAAGTTGAGTGTACAAATGCCATAACATGTATCCAAGTTCATCCAAGTATTATGTTATATTTTAACTCTCCTTCGAAAACATAGAAGAGCTCAAGAATTGTGTGGGCACCTACATGAATATGTAAGACAATAGTGCCCATCAGAGTAGATGTAGTATTGTTAAAGGAATGGAGTATCGCATCAGTTTGAGACATTCAATTATTAAGAAAGGATAGTTTTTTGTAGGCATGGGTGGAAATAATATTAATAATAGCTCCCCCATAGATCAAAACTCTCTTGATATGAGTTTGATCAATATATGTATTAATAAAAAGGGTAGAATCCTAATCTTTAGGGTATTGAAGTGAAATTTCTGAATTACTAAAAGAAATCAGGGAGACAAAATTAAGAAAGCTGTCTAAAGCTATAAGAGGTAGGGGATCATTAAATTGTACCTTAATTGCTTGAAAAACACTATTCAAATCTTGATGGTGTTGGGATGAGATTTGGATTAACTCATACAAAGACATTTTCATAGGAGTTTGGTGAAGCTATTTCACCATTGAGCTTTGATAACATCTGAAGATGTTATTTTAGGAACACCCAAGATGGAAATATTAGGGTTAGTAGGGGGAGTATCTTTGGTGAAGGGATGGGTCAAAGATGTAGTGACCTTTTCCTTACCTTTATCTTTTTTGTTTTGTGATTGTGTGGCCACATTAACTATGTTGATTTGAAATTTTGGTGAAGGAGGTGGTAAAAGGGTTACAATGACATCTTTGGCTTTGAATTTTGTGGAATGGTAGGAGACATTTTAGATGCCAAAGGTAGAATAATAAGAAGGTTAATGGTGTGTCATTGAAAAGAGTGTCGACATCAAAGTGTAATTGAATAAATATTGTGAGGGATTTATAATTCTCAGTATCATGTCGAGGTGAATGATGATATAAACACACTTGTGTATCATCAAACCAAGAGGGCTTCATTCCAAGAGGACTATAAGGCTTAGTGGGAGGAAGAGTTAATATCAAAGATTTTAATAATTGATGTAAGAAAAAACTTTGGGAGCCTACAAGTGGGTTCGTGCTTGTACTAATAAGAGTGGACACCTTCTTTTATTTTGGTGTTAGAAGGGTAATTTTATGTGGTGCCTTGTTTAAATATGGTGGAGTTACATGTTTTACTGTCACTTTATTAGTTTCTGATGTGATAGGCCTACTAAATGGCATAATTATGAGTGGAGGTAGCTTAACCTTTTCTTTGGCTTGGTTAGATGATATTCCAACTAAAGTAGAAGGGTGCAGTCCCAAAATGGATGGTAAATTAGAGGGTTGATGAAGGAATTGAAGAGATCTAGGAAGCTTCACATTATTCTATATTTTAGGGTGAGAATCTCCAACTTGTGGTTGAGGAGTTAAATCTAATTTCACCTGTGGATGAATTAGATTAGAAATGGGGTGTACACCTAAGGGCCTGATCTACTTTAATATAATAGATTTCTATGAGGATGAGGGTTTTGACATAGATGACTAAAATTTTAGTTCTTTTGGTGAAGAAACTCTAGCTTTGTCAAATACCTTAGGGTAAAGGGTATTAAGGGGATTGGTGATAAATTTTAGCATTCATTGTATTGGATATGGAGTCTTAAGCTGGTCCCAAAATGTTGCATGGTCAAGATTCATGGAGTCAATAAATTCTAGACTTTTCACCAAACATGAGAATGGTTTTGATAAAGTTGATGTAGGCCTAATGGTTGTGTATTTAGAAAGCTATGGTGTTTTAGAAAGAGGGAAATTGTTGGTTTCTACTACTTCTAGCCAAAGGTAAAAAATAAAGAACTACAATGGGGTCTTCTTTGTTGGAGATGGGAGAAGAGACTTGGTCTACCATGGGTAGAGGGGAGGTAGGAAAAGTAGGTTCCACAAGAGGGTAAAGCATAGGTATTATGGATCCCTCAACATTTGGGTGAGGCATGGGTAAATTATGATCCTCCATAGGTAAAATAAGGGGTAAGAGTGGTGCTATTGGAGTAGGCATAATAGGTCTCTTATCTATTATGTGAGTAGATGATATTGACTCTTCTAGGTGCAAAGGTGAATTGGGTTGGGTACTAATCTATATAGGTAGAGGAGAGGTAGGGAAAGAAGGCTCCTTAAGAGGGTATAATGTAGGAATGATGTTCCCTTTAACATGTAGTTGAGGAACTGGTAGGGTGTGGTCTTTAAGTGGTAAGAGGATAGGTAATATTGGTGAAAATGAAATTGGGATTATAGGTTCCTCAAGTGGAAAAATGAGCGATAAAGGAGGTTCTTCCTCTCAAGGGAGTGGGACAGGTGAAATAGGCTCTTCTACTTGAGGAGGAATAATGGCTAAAGTAAATGTCATGGAATGTGGGGAAGGAGTCAAAAAAATAGGTGTCTCGTGTTGAGGGGTAGGTTAAATTTAAGGTAAAGGAAAAACCATATTAACCATATGGATATTATGATCACCTAAGTTAGTTGTGGACTAGATAGTATTTTGATTCAATGAATGGCTAGGAAAAGGGTGTTTGAACACAACCATACTTTGATTATGTGTGTTAGGATTATCCAAGATGAGCTCCCCTTTATCAAGTATATCTTGAACAATATTCTTGAGTGTCTTACAACTATTAGAGTTATGCCTTTAACTTGATGATAACTAAAAAACTTATCTTCTTTGTACCAAGTTGGGATAGGATGAGAAGGGTCAAACTATATAAGAGGTTTAATCTAAGGAAGGGTTATGAGACCTTGTTATAATAATTTCTCCAAAATGAATGTATATGATTCCCCAATAGGAGTATATTGTCTTTGTTCATATCATTGTCAGAATTACTTGGTCACCTTTTCAAAATTTGAAGTATTCGATTGATTTGTGTTTGTGGCAGAGCCTGACTTAACAAACACTACATTGGTGGAGCCTTTAACATTTTGGTTAGAAGGATAATTTTTAGAGGAGGAGGAGTCATTTTCCTTGGTATTAGGATTCTTACTATGGAACTTTATTTTGCCTTCATCAATAACACGAGCCTCTAGTTTTCATGCCATTATAAAAGCTTCATCAAATGTGTGAAAATTTTGTACCCAGACTATGGATGAGATGTGCTTAGCACATGCCCTTGAGAAAATCTCAATAAGCTCAAGTTGGGGTAAGTATAAGTAGATTTGATTGATCAATATTCTCTAATGAGAGATAAAATCTAGAATAGACTCATCATCAAATTATTTGATAGAATGTAAGTTTGTGATAGAAACCTTCTTAGAAATGTTAATAGAGAAATAGTCTAAGAATATTTGTGTAAGTTGGGTGAATGAGAAAAGGAAGTGCTAAGGTATATAACTATACTAATTCAAGGAAACACTTGAAAGAGACATATGGAAAGTATGAAGTACTAATGCATCATCATGACCTATTAAATAACAAGCATGCCTAAATGCTCACAAGTGTTGTTGTGGGTCCTCTTTATTCTAGAAGTGAGTAAATTTAGGGAGCTCCCATTGGCTTGGATAAGGGTGAGTAGGCATAGAAGGATGGATTGGTTCATTTCATATCTGATCATAATATAATACATTCTTTGAACCAAAAATAGATGTCTCTAGATTAGACATCTTGTCCATTAGCATCTTAATAAGGTCTGGAGGGGGATTAGTTTGGGGGTTTCCTCCTAAGTTATAGGTAATTTGATAAGAAGTAGATGAAATTTATGATATATCTTGCTTAGGTTGTGTCAAGGAAATATAAGGATAATGATTCATAGGATGAGGTGCGAAAATAAAAGGGACTTGTCCCATTGGGTTGGAAACTATGCCTTGGTTATTATTTTTGTTGGTTGAATTATTGGCATGGTTAGACTAAATGAAGGTTGAGTCATAACATGGGTAATTATAGGCATGAGGGTGGATGGAATAGGTATCACTAAATTATGGAATGGGGTGTGACTGGGATAAACTAGTTGTGGTTACACCAGTGTTTAGGTGGGATTGGGTGGTTGAAGATGCCACATTTTGGACATTATTTATAGTTGGGTTACTCATCGAAGTGGTAGTTTGGGTAACAATGGGGAAAATAGTGGAGGTAACTAAAATTGAGGGTATACCCATTAAAATGGTTGGAAACTATAGATTGGGTCACCTACAAAATTATAGGTTTGGCTCACAACAAGGTAATACTGAAGCACTACCACATTATGATAAATAAATTTAGTAAAATATTTATCTCCCTCAAGCACAATAGGAATTTGGTTAGGGCTAAGATTATGCTATGTATCTGAAGTATGCTCTATGATAGAATCAAAAGT
Source organism: Torreya grandis (assembly GCA_037957365.1). Lineage (NCBI taxonomy): Eukaryota > Viridiplantae > Streptophyta > Pinopsida > Cupressales > Taxaceae > Torreya > Torreya grandis. The sequence goes on along the minus strand of JARHVA010001782.1, from coordinate 2,118,270 downwards.
GAGAGGGGAAGGTGGTAATGGTTGTCAAATTGTGTACTCGACAAGAATTTTAGCCTGAGATCATGTCAATACCATGCAAGAGGTGGTTTAAATAGTCTTACTACCCTGTATTTGAAATAGATTAAAGAAAAACCAAGTTTGGGTGGAGGTAAATGGGTTATTTCAACTTACTATTTTGAGTAGATGAAACTACATAGTTGCTAACATTGATAGGGATGACTAATATCGATAGGAAAAGTTCACTAATGTCAGTGGAATAATCGATGTTGGTAGGTTAAGTCTACCAATACCAGTAGTGTTAATTGATGTTGGTCACTGTAAAATCCTAAGAAATAGAAGATTTGAGGTTTTAATAAATTAGAGGCTAAAAATAGGTAAAATAGTGGATGTAAAAGGTCTGTGTAAGGAGGAATAATACTTAGAAAACTTGATATAACAGGTTATACAAATTGAGTTTTATAAATAGTACTAATTTTGTGAATCAATAAAAAAGCATCTTTTCTAACTCAAAAATATAGAATGAAATTAAGAATCAAAAAAAGAACATGCAGCCAACAACTTTTAAGTCCTAGAGATTAATTTTAGTCTCATGTTGTCTTATGCCTTAATAAAATAGTGAGAAGAGAATTTGGTTATTGAAGGAACTAGAAAGCAATCTAGAGATAATTTCAAATTAGTTTTGGTACTTGAGAAAATATATGTTAGACTAGGTATGTGGCTTGTTATAGGAGCTTGCTCTCCACACTTCAAAAACCTAGTGATGAGCTAGGACACTTAGCCAAAATATACCTTCTATCTAGAGATTATACTCCACCAGAGAATGCAGTGGGTTCTCCCCTTGGTGGTGAAATCCAAGTAGGATAGCCAAGTAGGGTAAGGTGATCCACCAGGTGATGAAATATTGATGGGCCTTTTCTTAGGTGAGTTTAGATGCTTGTTTATGTGAATTTTATTTGGATTTGTAACGTAGGTTTACTATGATTTATTCAAAATTCTTGTAATTAACTAGGTGGGTTAATATGCAACAAGCAAACTATGAAATGCAATAAGTTTTAAATACCAATCTAAAATGTTTAGATTCAAATGAAAATAGAGAGGAAATAGAAATAGAGTATGAATTTGACTATCCTAATGTGCACGTAAGAGAATTAAATAAGGGATTATCTCTTTTTTTAAAGAAAATAACACAATGTTTTTAGAGGCAAGGAGAAAATAAAGGAAATCTTAGTTTTAATGCCTTTTAAACAAAGAAATAAGATATTGAATTTTCTATTTTTAAGAGGAAAGAGAAGGAAGAAGTGAAAGAGATGAAATTTTCACTATAATGTACCTATATGAATGTTTAAAATAAGAAATGAACCTAGGGAAAACTCCAAGGTCCTATTGGGTGTGTCAGAAATGTTTCACTAAATTTTATGTATTTTATGTTTAAAGGAAAATAGAAAGAAGGATGGGAATAAGTGATTAGAATGAACCCAAATTTGGTTTGTGCATTGTATCCAGACATTGTGAACACTCTTCTTTGGTTGGGGAGGACTACCTATAAATAAGAAAACACTACCACAAGATGTTTGTTAGTAGATAAATGAGTGAGCTGCCAAGCTACATGCTTAATCTAGGAAGAGTGAAACTTCCCTAGAGATGACTGTCCACTTTTGAGAGGAAAAAGACTAATAAATAACTAAAAGAGAGATAAAGAGAGATAAAATTACCATTATTAACAACTTATACATAGTAGAGAGTGATAGGGTGTAGGTGAGGTACTTTATTGGTATTTTAGAAGTTGTCTAGGTAGATTTTGAAGAGGCTAAGAAATTGACAGTCACTAACATTAGTATGAGTGACCAATATCAGTTAGGCTAATAAGGTCGATAGTGAGGTGACCGATGTTAGTTAGGATATTGAGGTCGATAGGCATAATATTTGTCTAAAACGTTGTAGAGGGATTTCTTGGGTCTAAGAAATGGTTTGGATCAAGTTAGGAAGGTTGAGGGTTAGGAGAGAGAGATTATGGCTTGGTTAAGTCTAGTTAGAGGTTTGGTATGTTAGGTAAAGGGAAAACTAGTAGGGAAGCTTTATAACTCCCTCACGGGGGTACATTCAGAAGTGCATAAGTAGTGTAGGGTAGATATAAAGAAATAGAAGAATAAATATTTAAATGACCTACAATATCAATGATATAATTAGATATGATGATCACTGAATGATAAGTGCCAGGTTGATGGTCCATATCAGGGAGTATAAACTTGAGTGCCTAAATAAATAGAACAAGTGGGTGATGTTGGTCATCAAGAGCTTAGTTGCTGATTTCGATTGACTTACATAGGGTGATTGTAAGCCTAGATGTTAAAAAATAGAATGTTGAGAGCTTGAATGAGTGTAAGACATGATTTTATTAATTTCTACTAACCTGAACTTCAAATTAGAGTTTGGCTTATATTACCGATGTTGGTGATCCCACTGACATCAACCATGATCCCACTGATGTTGATCATGGGTTGACCAATGTCAGCAGCCTTAAAATAGTTAAACCTTTCTATTTCTGGCTTATTTTCTATTATTGTGCATGACAAGTGTGACACCCTTTATAAAATAGTAAAAATAATAGGTTAAGAAGGAAGTAGTTATTTAGGAATTTAGTTTGGAAGTGGGAATAATTCTTGGATAGTTACGATGAGGGGCCAGGTCTTGAGGTGACTCATCAAGGGATAATTAGTCATATGGAAAGGTGGCTAGGTAAGGTGGAAATAGGGGTTTTTAATTAACTTAATTATGTATATTAAATTAATTAAATGTGTGAGGGGTAAAAGTATGGGTTAGGGAGATTAATTGTTATTATTAAAATGGGTTTAGGGGGGTTTCAACATAGGGAGTTATGCATGTGTGTGTGACATAATTTTGGTGTCTACACCTTTCACGTAGCATGCTTGGACTATGTACTAATTAACTAGATACTTACCAAGATATTTTCATAGAGTCTAAAGGACTATGCTTTAAAATGGTTCTAATGTCTACCAAATCATTTGGTTAATGCGTTCAATCCTTTAGCTGACATGTTCCTAGCTCATTTCAACATTAATATTGGAGATAAGGTTTCATAAACCCAAGTTACACAATATTAAAAAAGGTCAAATGGGCATCTCATAGATTATGTTCTTTGATATAAGACTATTTTGGCTAAGATGACTAACCCCATGGTTGATAAATAGTTACAAGATCTCTTCAAATATAGTATCTTACCATCTTTACATGAATCAATTATGTTCAAAATATTCTCATCTTTCACTGAATTATGTCACACACTAAAGAAAAGAGAAGTCAAGTTAATTTCAATGGGTAAAATTAAGTACACAAGTATATTATAAACAAAAAACATGAGTAACAAAAATGTCCCATAAAAAGTCAAAGTCAATGATAACAAGGGTTATAATCAACCTATAGTTAATTCAGCTTTAGATCTCCCTCAATGAGTGCTTTTATTATCACCTCCTCAGTGAAACTTCACCAATCTACCAATTTTTTTAGCTAGAGTTTTACAATAGCTTTTAGAATGTAACATCATATATCTCCATTATATCTAGGAAGTGGATCAAACAAAGCCTCTTCCATGGGGATATGATCACCATGCATTTTTTGAATTTCATAGGGAATAAATCCATACAACAAATATATGTATCATTTTAAGACATAAGATATAATATTTGATAGATGGCAATCATATTGATTTTGGCACTTTAGTTGATCTTCCTTAATCAAATAAAACATATGATAAAGCTTTGAAAATCTTCTTAGATACCTTTCTATAGAATTATAAACAAGAGATAGGGGACACAACAAGGGTTCACCATGCATATCATGAACATCCACCACTAGATACATACATGGCACCTTTAGTTGAGACACATCCTTTGAATAACATGATTGGTGTATACAATTCTAGATTTCTAGATAGACCTTCCATCTCATTATCAAAGCAACAAATCATTTAGGATGATTCACATTATCATTCACTTTTTATTAGAGATTACATTCATAATCATCCTATTCATAGTGTTCTCATAGACAAGGGATCCAATGTGAACATGTGCACTATGATATTATTTTAGCATTTGGGATATTTAGAGTAGGATATTACCCTAACAGGCATAGTTATTAGTGGATTCAGTAAGCACATATAGAGTTCATTGGTTGAGATTGCACTTCCTTTATAGGTTGGTCCAACACATGTGGCTACATGATTCACTATTTTTCCCAGTGCAAGAGTCTTTGATATGTTACTTGGTCAACCATGGATTCAAAAACCTAGAGAAGTACCTTCTATAGTTCATAGATGTGTGAAAATCATTCATGATAATCAAGTTTTTATAGTTGTTGGAGTTCCATATGAGTTACCACTCCCCACTTTAAAGCCATCTAATATTTTGTATTCACCAGTTTTAGTTTTGCCACTAGTTTTAGTTTTGCCACCAGTTATACTTCCTCCTCCATCTCTGACTCAAAAATAGTTGAGGCATCCATCACCAAAATGGATAGTTCATACACCTCCATAGCTTTACGATTCTAGATATCTTCCACCTACAATGTTTACACCTAGGGTAGTATCATTGAGATCTCATGCCTCTACACACAGAGCACATGTTTAGATAATTTTTCATACTACCAGATGGGTCCCTAAGATCCATACAACTACATCCACTTCATAGAGTTATAGGGGGACCCTACACTTGGTTTTTACTTCAAATTTTGAAAACATTTATTGCATATATAGCATTTGGAACCAACATTTCCATCATGATTCATGATCACACATGAATTCTCTCCTTGATATAGGACACCATGATAGGGAGTCTCCCATGAGACTCATTGGTTAATATCATTTATCCTTAGTTTTACCTTTACATATTTTATTATGCTTGATTGTACATAGCTTAAAACATTTCAAAATTCAAAAATAATAAAATATATCAAAATTCCAAAAACATTCAAATATGTCAAAACACTAAAAACATTTTAATTCTATGCATTATCCATCCTTTACATTTCTACTACTATGCTAGACTTACGTTTTCTATTTTATTTTATTGTTTTTTGATTTATCTACTCTACCATGCTTCACTTGATCTCCTTTTAGTGTGTGAAGTGACATCTAGCTCTTTGACCACTTCACTATACCCATTGAGGGGGCATCTTACTTCAACATTTGAGACATCGATACTATACCCACTAGGAGCATATTATACATGACTAAAGCATATAGGTTGTGTCATTCCTACACCACAAAATCTAGTTATCATGTTGATATACATTATTTACTAGAATACATAGATTACTCTATTGACATTTCAATAGTATATAACACTTATGTATTTTATTACCATATACCTAGTCTTGTACTACATGTCTTGCATGCTTTCACATTATTTCTTTGATTAGTTAGATATGATTGTATTTCAAGTCCTTAGATGCTTTCATTTCTTTCTTTACGTAGCTAGATTTATTGCACTCATCAGTTCCTATTTTTTCTCTTGTATGTGCCTTAGGATATTTGTTAATGTCCTTTGCTTCTATATTGTGTGTGCCTTAGGACATTTGTCAATGTCCTTTGAATGTACCCTTATATGTGATTTTGACTTTCATGCTAACCTTTCTTGTTTTAATTGTATGTGTTATGAAATTTAAACATTCCTTGTATGCTTACTTTTCCAATTTGAGTGGCATGTGCCCATGTCCCTTGTTTTCTTTGCCCCTTGGCCACTCTTATATGCTTCTTTATTTTTGCCTTGTGTGCTTATTGCTTGTTTTATTCTCATTATTTTCAATGTAATGATCCACATCATGAATTATCTTTCTATCTTAGATGCCATGATGGACATCATGTTCCATCCCTCCTTGCCAACTAACAACTAACTAGACTTCTAGTTATAATTTATTATATTGCACATGTTATTACATTGTTATATCTATCTAGGCATACCCCTCTTAATCTAATAATATCATTTACAAAATATGTTATATATTGAGATATGTTATTGATTATCATTATTATATCATGTATTTCATAGCATAACACACTTATAGGGCTATTTATTCTGAGTTAGTCATTTCAAGGTCTTCATTCCTACCCTTAGAGGAGGGGGAAATAAGTAGTAGTTTTTCCATAGAGATCAAAACTCCTACCAGTTGAAAAAAATTAGAACACTCACAACAAAAATTAGAGGAAAAACTAGGTAAAAAAGACTAGAAAACAATGATGATTCAAAAATAGCTTTTAGTTAGATCAAAAGGTAATAGCATCAGAAATAGAAAACAACACTAGATACTAGGGTTTCTTATTTTTTATGCTCCTATCCAATTAATAGAAAAACTAGATTTTATAGAAGTGGGTAGAAAAGTAGGTTCATATATAATTTTGCACATTTAGACTATTTTAAAATCAATAGTTCTTAGTACACATTTACTCAAAGAATCTAGATATAGGGGACATCATGCATGACATGGATGCTCTCACTTTTGGTTTTAAATATGGTAGTTGGTATAACTTCTAGATCAAAATCTATGTTTAAAATGTTGATGATTATGGGAAATGTGTAGAACACATTTTTTTATTTTCTTTTTGAGTTCAATATTACCCAAGCATTCTAATTAGTTGCATGCCTTATTCCATCTGTAGGTGGTTGGCATCATTTTGGAGTGGCTTTCATATAAGCCTAGTGCACTAGTTTTGGAGTAGCTTTCATACAGGCCTAATTTCCATCCTTCTGAGTGTCCAAAAGTGTCCTAGTTTATATCATACATTCAACTATCCACACCAACATTGTTAGATTATAGAGTATTCATGGGCTTTAAAACCATCTCGTTTGACACAAATTTCATATCGATATCAGCTTATATCTTCAATTCATGGGGTAATGAATGGATCCAAAGGACTAGCTAGCTTTTGTATTCTTGAGCCACCTATTCAGAGAGATTGGACACATAGTCTAAACATTGATCAACACATGTATGTCCAACTATCTTCATGAGTGATGATGATGCCAAAGGGATAACCTTTGCATAATTGACCCACTCTTTTGGAATTGAGAACTCATCTCCATTCATAATATTACTCTTAGTACAACATATACCTAACATTACTTAGCATCATCCAATATCACTCAACATCACAATAGGTTTTGTATTGGTTCACATACCCAATGAGGTGTATTCATTCCTTTCTCTTCATCTTTCTCTTACCCATCTTTGTAAATTCTTATTTTAGATATAGCATATCTAGTAAGAACTAATCTACTCTTTGTTTTCTCTTACAGATTCAAGCTTCATAGTGTGTTCTCTTTATGCACACCCAATATCACATAACTTCATGAGCATCACCCTTACAAGTAAGTCTAGGTACACTTTCTATTTTTATTTTATCCTAGTATTTCACTTTCCTACATCACTAGAATAAAAGGGGGGGAAATGTGGTCATATAAAATGAAAAAAAAAGGTAACTTGAGTATGACTTGTGAGATCCATCCCATAGGTCCCTCCTACTTACTTTCATGACCCTTCTAGGTACCTTTTCACTAATTCACAATCATCCATATGATTTCAAGACCTCATTCTAACTTATCTAGGACCCTTTTTCAATTCTTATTCTATCCCTAGAGATGTTATACCCTATAGATAATAGCACCTAACTTAGATTATAACACTGGAACCTAGGGTGTCCCCTTTACAGTGCTCTTGTCCAGTCACATTTTGAACCCAGATTACCATTTTACATATGAACCTATTTTGAGGTTGTATTTTTACACATGATCTTAATTTAGGGTTAACATTTAACCCATGAACACCATTTTCGGGTGCTAAAAAAGAGTTGTAATGATATTCATATTAGTTTTCTAAGTTTACCATCCCATTCAATTTCTAACACTCTTTCTCTAGTAGTGTTTCAAGAATTTACACTCTTCAAATTATGGTTTTAGTGGTTGTATCACCTTTGGGAGGATAAATTCGTGATATTATCCAAAAACTATATCAATTACTAACATGGTTCACATACCATTAAGTGTATTCATTCCTTGGATTTTCAATAGAAAATAATACAAATATTCATATCATTTCATATTTATAACCAAAATAATAGTTGATTGATTTATTTTTATTTTAGGTTTCACATTGAAAAAATGGATAATTATTTTAATACCTATCAACTTAAATCATAATTATCACATGTACAAATTTTATTATTGTATCCTTTGAACTTGGAATTTTTAATACTATATTAAAATTGTAGAATTTTTAGACACCTAAAATTGGTATTAAACACTTATCAACATCAAATTTGTCATATTTTGAAATAATTGGATAATGAAATTACATATGACTCTTGAACACACTTTCCCTATATCCATCTACCCATATATTGTATTGGGCACCTCTATTTTACATATACATGTATTCAAGATCATGTTAGTCTATATAATAACATATAGACACCATAAATAGACCTTACTCATATCTCAAATTGGTATATTACACTTTTAGATAACTATTTATAGTTTATAGATAGTGTCAGTTACCAAATAGACCTTCCTTTACTGTAAGTGTGTAGGCACACTCATTGGATATTTTAAAAATTGTTAATTCTCCTTTCAATTGGCCTTGACATGTTTCATGGTTAAGTTATATCAGGGATTAATGAAAAGTCATTTATAAATACAAAATATTATAAGGATATACTTACTTGATCACAACTTGGAAATTATTTTTATATCACCTTTATAATCACTTGAAAACTCTATAAATAAATTAGAAATATCTTGATAAATTATCAAAATGGCATGCAAATATAAAATCAATAATACATCAATCCAATTATGAATACATAAAATTAATGTTTCATGGTGCCAAGTGTTATAGTCTAAAAAAATAAATTCATCATATAATTTTATTAATGTTTCACACACATATAAGTGGGATAACTAATTATAGTTTGAGCCTTCTTATAAGTATTGACATGTATGTAATTATCATCCTATTCATATCCAACACTTATATATAAATCATTACGTAGTCATAAAGAGATAACTTCGAAACTATATTCACATTGATGAATACATCTCCACATAATTGAGACACTACCATAAATAATACAAATCTAAAAATTCCTCAAAGCTATATTCACTAGTCAAAGTATGAATATTATTGAAAGGACAAATCATAAATTATCAAGTGTATAAATACACTCATGTTGCATACATTCTAGTACAACAATATTGATCACACATCCACATAATTGATGTAAATACACACATTTTGAGCCTTATTTGGATTATTATAACATAATAAATCCATATCACTTAGCAAGTGGATGTTGAGTTTGTCCAACCCATCTTGTCTATCCCATTTTTACATGTGAATTAATTAAAAAAATGGAGCTAGGGTTTCATAGTACAAAAATATATATATTATTTTTCACATAGGACTAAGCCTCTAAAATTAGATAGGAAACATACTAATAGACGTGTAGTTCTCTATGGTATAACATACTAGAAGAAAAAAAATAGTTATATTGTAGGAAGTATATGAATCCATTCTCATATTCATCTAAGCATTATTATATCTATCCAAAAAAACTTATGATATTGACTATCCTAATCTAAGTAACCACATATCCATTTCAATGATTTTTTTAATGATTGTACATTTTCAAAAAATAGAATAGAATTAAAACAACATAAATACCCTATCCTCTTGGTCAACTATATAAATAATAAGTGAAATAATTCTACTTAATCTACTAGCACATTCATATCTATGTAATTTATAATTATTTTATACAATCTAAATATTCAAATTTTTATCTTCTTTAGGTAACCTAAATCTAAAATTATTTAAAATATTATGGTGAACCTGATCATTATTTATATCATGGTAAATCCTAGGCTTCCATTAAGTTTTCATTCTAACTTCTTAGGGTTTTATATCTCTACATAGAAATTTTAAATCTGATTAATATTTTCCAAATTACTCCTTGTCATATAAATCATTATAAAAACATAATTGATGTGGATTATAATAAAGGGAATAAATTTTATGATTTTATTGGTAGATATGATGATACATATCGATGAGAATTAACTCTATATCTAAATATTAATTCACACGTTCTTGTTGCATTGTTACATGTAAATAGATATGGAATGAAAAATATTAATAAATTTGTCACATATAAGGAACAACATGATAATCTCTTAAATGATAATAACTTACCTTTTATAGTCATTAACTTTATAATAGGTGCTTATACTAACATTAATATTACCATCATTCTTATGTTTGCACCTATGGTTACACATGTTATACCCACAGGTGGTGTGAGGGAAACACAAAAAATTCCTTATATTTATATGGATACCCCTACAAAGCATCTTGTTTTCATCCTACATTTGTTATTCATATGACTCCATTGATTTCTACATAGTCTTCTATGCCTAAACCATAAGTTATTCTACAAACTATCATTGATATTCAAGCTAATTTTTTTAATTTGAAATAAAATTTACTTAGAATGGGCCTTTATAGTGACTCTCAAGTATTAATACATAACCAATTTACCTCTAGTATTTCAACTTATCCCTTATTTATATTATTTTTGGTAGCTAAGCATAAATTATATCATGCTAGATGTTATCCATAACATCACCTTGGATCATTTCACACATGTTTTTACCATGTGTCTAATGAAAAATTATCAACTAAGTTTTTTCCAAAAAGTCCTTATTTTTTATATTTTAGGATTAATGGAACATTAATAACATTAAACTAAATAACAAATCAAATTTCTTCCATCATAAAATTACAAAAAATATATAATTATAACTAGCTAAATATAATAATTTTATATTCATGTAAAAAACTAGGGAATGAATAATTTATCTTGTTTTAGGTTTGTGTGTGTATATGATGGGATATATTCATCAAAAAAATTATTAAATGGCCTTTAAATACATATATCTAGAAACATAGAGTTTGCATCTAATCAGACAAATCCATACTTCCTAGATGGTTCTTTTATTATGACACTATTTTTTAGGGTGCATATTATTTCTATGTTTTTTAATCTATGACAATTTGACCCATTGAACTTGTGTCTAATGAGGATTAATGTGTGGTTTTATGTTTGTATATCAATGATAATATCTATATTTTCATTATTCTTACTTCAAAACCTAGTTGTTCACTATAAGACAACTATAAAATTAGGGAAAATGGTAAAATGGAAGGATTGAGCTAAAATTATCCACCCCATATGACTAAGTGTTTCCTATGTATTTGATACCATGAAGAGGGGATTTAAACCAAATATAGTTATACAACCTAATTGAGTGTGTGTAATCTTATTTAATAATAGTATGTAGTGGAATCTTGTTATGGATTTTAACACTTGATAACTTGTGACTTGAACTATCAAATAGCATTTATACTTAGTTCAAGGCTTTATCCTTTAAAATATTTCATATTTTGGATATTTATGATAGCTCCTCATAATGTGTATAGTGGTTTCTAATGATAGATAGATATGTGCCACATAGATGCTAGATATGTAAATATAGAGGATTGATAGGTTTATATAGCTATCTATTTGGGTAATGTCCTTAAAATTGACATGAATTATGTATTAGATGACCATTTCAATTTTTGTTTTAAAACTAGTCATTAAAGTGCATGGGGTCATGTTCATCATGAGTGGACATGTCTATAATTGTGGAGTTATCTATTGATGCATGTATTATGCTCCCTATGTCACTAGGGAACACGGGGGAAGTGAGAAACTCAACTTTAAGTCATGTAAGACTTGGGGATTGAGTTTTTTATATAACTATTGATGATAATAGCACAAATAGTGGAGATATGGTAACCACTCTGAAACTCTACAAATAGACCCTACTATAGGGACAATATATGTTTATGCAATGACAAATTCTTATTAATCTTTGTGAATTTTCTTTGCCAATTATTACCCAAAATGTAAATAAATAGAGGGTATTTTCATCATGATCTAACCTAGAGTGATTCATGGGTGGATCCAAGAGTGATTAGGGTATGGTATAAAAGAATATTTACATAAGATGACTATCCATACCAATTATGCTAACTTCTAAGGTAAAAACACATGAAACTAACATCTACCAATCATAGAATTATACTCAAAGTTAAATAAATGTAGTTGAATATTTAGAGGAAGGTAAATGCATATGTTCAAAAACATAATCTTCATAAAATTACTCACTCATAGTAAATTGTATAACACATCTAGATGCAAATGAGAAGAAAATAGAGAAATCATACTATCAAGCTTTCTAGCCTAGTGTTAAGATCAAACTAACAGATGCATATATAAAATTTATTTACTAAATTAGCTTACAATAGGGAGATTATAATTCATCTAGGAGAATGAGAATTTAGAAATCATAGAAAACACAAAATAACACTACAAATAGACTTTCAAATTCTTTTCCTCTTTACATTAATTCTCATAATAATTGTTTTTTTCTAATTACAAAATTAGGGAAACATCCTTATTTATAGACATCAAAATGCCTAAGACAAGTCTATGTGGGCCCGTATATGGAACTAAAATATATCCATGTGGCTTAAACTACCACATTACAATAGAATATTCTTAATTCAAAATTATAAATCATAATTGAATATTCCTTATGGTCTTAAAGGGGATTTTTTTGTCTTGCTACTATTATTGTTATGCCTCTACTTCTTATCTTATGCTATGTTTTATACTTTAACACATGATTGGTAGTCCTAGTCTATTTGAGAAAATTCTAGGATCATGGGTCTAAATAAGTTAGGTATTCCTTGAATTATCTTCCCATCTTATATAATTATTAGCTTGAATAATTATTTAATTGCGTATACCCTTTTTAGCCTTTGATTGGAAAATTCCATAATGTCTATCACCTCTATAGAAATATTTGCACTAGCCATATCTTGCTATAATTTAGTAATAAAAAACTTCATTAATGGTCTAAAATCTTGATCATCCATGAAGTATCCATCATGTTTTGTCACTATGGTGACCATGGTATCCTTCAATAGTATAACTATCTTGAACAAAATATTTTCCATGGATGTATGTGCATCTTTGAGATACTTTAACCATCCCTTTATAATTCTCCTTTTATTCATTATGATGTTCTAGGTAGGAATAATGTATTCAAGTGATATAAATTTGAGGTCAAGGAATTTTTTGCTACTTACCACTATGGCTGAGTTTGCCAACTTGGTGTCATAGAGTGTAATATTTTGGTCAAGCTTCATGACCACCTTGGATTTCTAGATCCCATCTTCCTACCTCTTCTTCATCACCTTGTACAAGTTAAAAATGTTAATGATAACATTTATTACCATGACTAGAGTGCTATTTGGAACTATTGGTAATGCTTTTTCCTTCAACCTATGTTATTCGTGCTACATCCCCTTCATCAAGGCAATAGTAGATTTTACTTATGATTAAAATGAGGATATTGGGTCCTCTACGTATTCTTTCACATCTCTGAGTCTAGCCTTCCTTTTCCTAATCAAATTAAAGATTGACTTTTCACTCTCATATATCATAGCTGAGCTTGATTGTGGTTGCTCTAATTTTCTCATTACCACTCTCTTCATGGTTCTATTGGATGCATCAAACCTCATGCCAACTTGGGGTGTAAAGGAGATTGATTTAGGATTATCTTGGATCACTAATTATATAATGTAACTTAACCAATTTGGGGTAGCTATAGAACGTGACTATATGGGAGGCTAATGTAATAGGAGTGATTGGGTAAAAGAAGACACCAAAGCTATTATAGGGATGAATAAATTGGTTGGGTCTAATTTCCTATGTGGGTAAAATAAATATTTTTTAGGGCCCATTTTAAGAATGAATTAAACCAATTTTGAGGACACACTCACCTTAACAATTATAGTGAGGCTAAGTAGCCTTTAATAGGTAAATGGTTTCAATGGCTTAGTGGATGTAGGGGATCAAAGGGTGAGTGATGTATTAGTAGTAATAGCTTTAAAAGGAGTAGATTCCATAGCCAGGATATCACTAGTAATTTTGGAGTTTTATGGAGGAGGAATGTTGGTAGTGTTATGGGAGATGAAGTGGGGAATGGTGCCTCTAAAGGAAGTAGTGGTAAGGGATATAAACATGGGAGTGGCAGTAGTAGTATAAGTAAGAGTAGTTGTAAATGTAATAAAAATTGGGAAAGAAGAAAAAGGTGTAGTACATATCAAAAGAGTTTGGGAATATGATGGAGGGGGTACTAATCCTCTCATGATATCCTTAGAATACTTCTTCCTTGTGTAAATATTTTTAAAGGATTTTCTAACTAGTTCTTGTAGTTTCTCCTTTTAAAATTCAATACTTTGTTGGGATCCTTCAAGATTAAAAAAACATCAGGTTTAGATTTCTCCATGTTTTTTATGGTAGATTCTTCAAAATATGTAGAGAAAATTTTAGGACCTTGAGAGGGGCCAAGTTGGCCTCTATCTTCTCCTAGCTCAAAACATGGAGGCATGTCTTGGCCACTTAGAGTGTCTTGTCATGGAGGTCTATAGGGCTTGTTCCTAATAAAAGGAACACTTTTATCTTTCTCTTCCTCTTATATAGACTCGTATTATACATCAAAAATATTCTATGGGTTGGTAGTGGTTGAGGCCTTATGATGTCATCCTTCCTCTCCTTATCAAGCCTCATTTTGAGCTCTATATTTTTCCTTGCAAAATTTCTAATGACTACCATATCATTCATTAAATTTAGGTAAATCTGCTCATGCACCTTTTGTTGGTGCTTATACTCCAATGACACATCCTTTTAGAACTTGAGAATGTGCCTAGAAATGACATGATTTGGTTCCCATGCCCTGAAACCATTTTTAGGTAATAGGTAAGAGTCTCTATGCCTTATAACCACTATAGTTTCTTATCATTTCATCATCTTAGTCTTTCCTAGATTATAAGGCATATTATGGGGGATTTTCTTAATTTTTCTCTTGAATATTACATCAAATCCATGAAGTAGTTTATAGGTCATCTCCTCCTCTACCAACTTCATTATCAGATATCTCGGTAGTCTAAGTAAAGATACCAATACCCCTTCCACTCAGATGAATGTACAATTAGGGTAGAGATAGAAGCTACCCATGTCTCTCAATGTTATTCTAACTTATAGAAGGACCCTTGGCATCTCACACTTAGTGATGGATTTATAAATAGGTGGATAAAAGTTTTTTCAATTATCTTGATATTCCTTCTGAAGTAATGGATGTGAAATGTAGATAATGACTTAGGCACATCTTCTTGCCTCTTAGGGGACCATGTATTTGGATTTAATTATATAGTTATGCATATTTCATCAAGTAGATATCTCATCATGTAGAATAGATTCCCATTATTTTGATTATCATTCAAAATAGTGACTAGATTTTTTCTAATAATACCCCGAAGTGAGGGGATTTGTTGATCCTCCAAGATTAGTTATAGGAGCCTAATAATCATTATATTTTCATAACCAATATATGCATTACCAAGTACCCTATTCAATAAATCCCAGCCAATCCTTACCCATTTCATAAATTTTTTGATAGGTAGATCCCCTTATTCATTCATGAAGATAACTCCCTTTGGGTTAGTCCCTCATGATGTCAGGGCTATGTCAAAGAGTGCACCTCATACCAGTTGTCAATAATCCTATGGTTGTATTCCACCTATGGAAAAGGGAGGTCATAATACTTCTCAAAATTTGGACCGATGATGAAATAAATTTGGATCCCTTGGTTTATGGATTTAAGAAACCCATCTACATATTTTGACATCCTGAAGATGACATATACTAGTTCAGTTCATGGCATGACCTCTGGTTTTATTGTGGCTTTATAGAAACTGATAGTTTGGATTGTCAATATATTTGAAGAAATCTAAATAATGTGGGGCATAGTCTTAGAATCATAAATATCACTAGTTCCTTCAACATTATAGTAGAAGTGACTATAATGCATACCCCATGTTTATGGATGTGGGGATGAATTATGTGTCCTTTGACATGACTGAATTATCATATTGAAATAAAAAATCATTATTTACAAATGTAATGCCTTTACCTAAAGTGGAGGGTCATACCTATACCATTTATCTAGTGTTTTGGGTAGTAACTATAATTCTCTCATACTTATCTATAACTTTAGAGCTCTAATAATGGTGGTTAGGTGCAATCTATAAATATCTTGAGCTTGGTTGAATTGAGAATATAGAAATTAGAGATAGTAAATGCTTAGGGCTTATAATTAAAATGTAGTTATTAATAGTTAAGTTGAGTATCTTTTCAAATATTATTTGATGTAATGTAGTGTACATAAAGATTCTAGTTCATACCACATTAATGGCTAACTCATCAACTTTGCATATTTTTTAAATATTACTTTTAGAATTTAATCAAATTTAGAATTCAAATTCATCAGTGATTCAGCTTTTACTCACCATTAATTTTATCTTTAAATCTAATGGTTTCTACCTTTTGACATGTGGCATGCCACCTATGATCTAGTCAAGCACTTTTAAGGATTGAAGATGACTAAGATACTTAGTTATCTCAAATTATGGCATGTATCACCTTCTAATTTATCTTAGGATCTTGAAATGTAGCTTACTATGATTAGTCATTTATACTATGCCACATGACATCACTCTATTTATAGTGATCTCTCAGTTGGGGTCCTCTAATTTTGTTTGTTTTGGGAGTACCAAGTATCACTTTCATAGTCAATCAAGTTTTATTCTTTGCTAAGTTGTTATCTTAGAGGTAATTATGGATTTATTTGGATAGGTGGATTTCTTGGAAGGTTCTTAGAACCTTTATTAGGTGTCATCTTTAGAGGGCTTCTAGAAAACTATCAGCAATTTTATGTTAATTGTATGGATCAAGTGCTTCCACACATCACTCTTGGAGGTGATCCTATATATAAGAATATATTTTCATGTGAATGACATGTGGCATCATCTCATGCATCCAATGGGGACACACATCACTTCAATATGATTTTAGAGGTGTTCTAGTGGATCTTTAGATAGAAGCAACATTAGCATGATAAGTGTCACCATTACATTGGTCCAAATTGGATATGCATCATTCTCATGATCTTATCTTAAAAATTCTAGCACTTATCATCTTTGGATGGGACTTTGGATACCTGTACATGGATGGATTATGTGCATGCATGTGTTTTCCTTAGGATCTCTCAAGAGATTTAAATTATATTTGATGTGGTATCTACATGTTTCAATCTAGGATGAGATTGAATAGAACACATGCCACTTTAGAAGCTTTTTCAAATTTGGATCGATACACTTGAGACATATAGTGGTATCTCATGGGATTTTGAATTATAGTGAGACACATGGCAACTCAGATTGAATGGGTTTACTTTTGGGGTCTAAGATCATCACATGTATCCTATGTATTTTAATTCAAATCATTAACTCCCTCATGAGATCTTGGGATGATGCCATATAGTATGTGAGTTATTAAAATTTGCTCCAGGTTTTTCATATGGTATACATTTCTTTTAGCAAATGGCATAAATGCAATTTTTGATAGAAATAATTATGCCTTAAATGAGTAACATGATTATACATGGCACATTGAGGATCAAGTGTTATTTTTAGGATATCTTTTATAATTTGACATCCTGCAAGGCATCAAAAACTACTACTTTAAGTTGAAATCTTATGAAGCAAAGTGAGAGACCAAGTTAGACCTATATAAATGTCAAACACCCATAATAATAACTTTTAAATGAGTTTAAAGCAAATTTGGCAAGTAAATTATTTAAAAAAATAATAAGTTTAGTATAATAAGGTGGGAAAATATTGTCACATTCATACCAATTACAAAACTAGGTAGAACATCTTTCTCAAGGACCTGTCCGAACATTTAGAATCAATTCATGGCTATTTATTCATTGTTTGAATGAAAACATGAATAAAACTTGCAATAAGTTAAATATTTTGAGTGTCAGTAGGTATTGAAAAATGAAAAAATAACCAAAAATTATTAAGAATTATTAAATCAATTTTCAATGTAGCCAAATGACTTAACAAGCTTGGCATCATAGGCATTTTGGAAAATTAAGATAGGAGCATATCCATTCTAGGAATAGGGGGTAGCTGAGCATCAACACTGTCTAAGAGGAATGAATTGTATATAAAATAGAAATAGTGACATGAGGCTATGAGATGATCTTATAATGGTATGGACTTATTTTTGAAAAAACTAGGTAGATCATATGTAATAATAACAAAAATATGGAACTTCAAACCCATGAATGGTTAAATGGATATGATGTATGAAAAAATAGAGTCATGTATGCCAACATAAGTCAATTAGGTTAAGGTTTTTTAATTATACATTTTTAAGTGTTTAATAAAATATGTGTCTACATTTCCCCCATTTTATTTTACTAATGGAATTACTAGAATATGGGGATAAAATATTATACATAATAAATATCAAAATGGTTGTACT
Organism: Torreya grandis; assembly: GCA_037957365.1. Classification (NCBI taxonomy): domain Eukaryota; kingdom Viridiplantae; phylum Streptophyta; class Pinopsida; order Cupressales; family Taxaceae; genus Torreya; species Torreya grandis. Next base: position 2,099,699 of record JARHVA010001782.1, on the reverse strand, counting down.
CAAGCATTTACTATGTGTTTCACCTTGATGCATACTGTATAAACCCAAATTTGGTCAAGTAACCACAAGTACTTTGTCTTTTGTTTCTCTTTCATAAGAAGTTCTTAGTGATTAATATATATCTTAATTGCCTGGTTATTTTGGATCTTTTGGTCTTTATTATGTCTTATTTTCCTTATTTGTTACACCCCCAATGATCGTGATGCATCCACTCCTAGTCATTAGGGCCGCTACCTTGTTTTTCTTAGTTTTTACTCTATATTGGGACCTTGGCACACTAGAACATTTATCTGGATAATAACACATTTGGAGCTAGTGTCTAATTTTGGTTTTAGTGTCTAATGGCCATTTGCTTCCATGTTTTAGGTCCTAACCCTCAATCCTTATATTATTTTTTTATTCCTCTTTTACATCTTTTCATCCAATGAAAAATGGCCTTACAATCAAGTCATAGTTATTTATATATAAAGAGTCAATATTTTACATCTATAACTTACTATATTGGCACATAATTACATAAAATCAATCAATAATATAGCTCAACACACTACATATTACTCATCTATCACATCTAGACTTGCATGCATGATCAAATAAGGGCTTAAATGAAATTCATTCTAACATACCATGTGAATTGATTTTACACATTCCCTATTGGGGAAATACATGTGATATTAGACTCATAGCATTGAGGTTAATGTAAGAAGTGGCTATGATAATAAGGATTCTATCCTACATGATTGTAATATCCCAAAATATAGTTTTTCCCTTTATTTTGCATTTGATCTAGTTATTATTTCATTTGTGCAAGTGTTCATTAGGATTTTTTAAGAGATCCATGTAAAAAAGTGACATATATGATATTATATAAGTCATAAAATAAACTACAAGTCTCTAAAACTCTCCCACATCTCTGTAAATTTCAAGTAGTTCTTCTACAAAATAATACTAGTGCCATAATTAGACACTAATTCCATTGGTGCTACTATCCTCATAAGGGTGCTACCATTTGAATCCTATTTTAAACTAAAGTCATAGAATGGATAATTTCTTTCTAATCTCCAAGCCTATTCCAACCTCTTGATTTTAAAAAGTGCCTTTTTTTTTTCCAGATGAGTACACTTCTCACCATTTTTACATTTAGAGAAGAATTTTTTAAATTAGTTATTTCCTATATTTATTTCAAGTTATTACTATACTCAACACTTTAACAATAGAGGATTTACAAATTATTATTTCAATTTATTTCTTATTAATATACTAAGTCCTAAAAATTTAAAACATTTGGTGAACCCAACTTACTTCAAATATTGATTAAAACCTTAGTTTGGCCTAGGGTTTACTTTATTGATTATTTTACAACTAAATTAGCATTAAAAAATCTATTTTTATTGACTTTTGTCACAAATTATTGATACCTTAAGGTGTATCACATGGTTTATAGATTTTTTAAAACACTTCTGATTTATAGATTCAAAGAATCTATTGCATGAGTAACTAGTTGTGATCTTCTTGAGATCTTTGGTGGAATAACATCAAAGTAATTAACTATTTCACAAAATGATAATATAACTGGTTGTTAAGAGTAATCATGGTCTCAAATATTTATTGTGAAAGATTATATTAATATAAACTAAGTATATTGAATTATGATTAAAATCTAAAGTCTAAAGTCCAATCTAGCATGCATATTTATAATGAATTCTAAACTATAGTGATAAAAATGTGAAAAAGGAAGGGTAGGGAAGAGAAGAAAGGTATATCTAATATATAGTCTAGACATAATGACAAAACTTAAATTTCATCAAAGAAATTCACTAAAAACAATATATGACTTGAAATACCCAAAGGCAAAAATCCTATCATATATCAAGTAGATGTCTAATAATTTTGAAAGATTACATATAAGAAATTAAATTCACTTTAAGGATTTTCTTCCACAAGAAAATAATATTAGCACATCTTCAGGAAAAATGATAAAAATGAAGTGAATCTAAAGTATTTTAATTAACCTAGCATAAAACATAAATTGACAACTATACATTCATACATGTACACCTAAGATTCATACCATCAATTCAAATCTAAACATCAAACTAGATGTTTGAGGAAGTAGCCATGTTAACAAAATACACAAAAAAATATGAGACAATCCTTACATGATACCCTTTATTTCATTAATTTGATCAAAATTTACAAATTATTTTTTGCTCTAAAACTTTCTCTTTTTTACAAATGACAATACCCCTTTTATAGAAGACCTTGAGATATTTTAGTCAATAATATCAAATTATAATTGGTCAAGTGTCAAGGATAATTAGCCTTATAAAAAAGTCTAGAATTAGACACTTTACAAATGGACTGTGCTATAAGCAATGTGCTTTATAATTATATAAATGTTTTGTTACAAAAAAATATGCTAAGTCAACATATTTGACTTTAAAAAGCTCCTCTAGTTGCAGCATTTTGCCTTTACTCTAGGATCTTCATTACCTTATAATGTTATTAATTAATCAACTTGAAGTTGATGATGGGCTCCATGAATGCTCTTATTCTTAATTTTATAGGCCTTTTAAGTCTTTTTCAACTCTATCTAACTTCTCTAATACTCCTAGCATCACCAATTTTCTCTTCTATAGATAGGATCGTGTACAAGATTATGTTATTATTTTCCCTATAGTGCTTTGGATTTTTTTCTTCACCTATTGCATGAATTGGGTATCCCTATGTTTGATTTCATCATCTATTATCAAACCCATAATACTAAGGGTACCTAGTTCTTTGATCAAGCCTCCTAGTATATGCACCATTATACTCCCTAACTACTTGAAGTCTTTACAAATATCTTTCATGCCGTTGGACCATTTGTTCATATCGTTTATCTTCTCTAACAAAATAATCAAAACCATGTTTAAATGTTCCTAGATGACTATTTTAATATCAATAATTTTACCATCCATCAATACATTTATCAATTCCTTTAATTTATTATTTGAAGCCTATCATTGATTAATTTATTGCACAACCATGGAATGTTTCTTATTCACCATTTCTTGATTGGACCTTATATCTTTGAGAAATATAAATGTGTCATAAATGATTTAATTAAACTTGTTGACCATATCCCCTCACATTGATAAGATAGATTCCTTCTCTATGTTCTTTTTTTTATGCTTTAAGCCTTTGATAGTAACTAAAAACTATTTTTACTATGTTTGACCAACTCTAGCACATCCTCCTAAAGTATTAGATCCTCACTAGGTCTTTGTCCCTTCTCCTATGTCAAATTATTCAAGGTATCCACCTTTTGATATGTAATCTCTTTACCACTTTTCATGACTATTTTATCAGTCACCCTTACAAAACCAGTAGTACCTAGATCAAACCCAAACCCCACTAATGATTGGGTCACATGTGAAACTAGGACCTCTACTTGTGAATAAACTAATTGATTTGGAGTAGCCAATATCTTTACTTATTCTTATATATAAATGATCGATGGCTTAAAATATTTATGTATTAGGATATTAGTAGCCTTCACCATAGCCCATTGATGATAAATAGTGGGAAACTTTTCTATCTTTGGTTAATAAATGAGCCACTCAAGAATAGGTGGACCATATAATATGTTTTCTTTACTAAAAAAGTTGGCTTCACTCAAAGGTGGTGTAATAGTTACCTTTTGTTTCTTCACCTTTGGAACAATGGCCATCTTAGTTGTCCTCTTAGGGATGTCAATAACCATCAGGTCCACAGATTTTACCTTATCCTATTTGAATTATTCAACCTTTGCCTTTTAATCTAAATATGTTTCATAAGTCATAGATAGCATCCTAAGTGCACCTTCAATAGATTTATTAGGGTCCAATGCTATCATATGTAACTCTTATTGAGGTAGATCTTGATCTTATGCTTTTGAAGATTTAGGAATAGATGAACTAGAATCAATTTCATTTGGCCTTCTCTCCTCATGCCTATGCTTTATTAGCTTCTCTATTTTGGGAAACTTAAAATAACCAAAATGAATCAAATTATATTACTTAGGGCCTAATTACCACCTATCTTCAATTTTTTGGTTCATATTCAATTTAGACTTAGGTCTTACATTGTACTCCTTCAATATTCTAGTCAATTCAAAATATGAGGATGATTTGGTATATATAAGATCAAATTCACCAAGATCATAATCATATGGCACAATAAAGATACATTTGAGCCTTAAATGTTATTTTAACCTTTCTTAAGGGTCCCATTGTCAAAGATCATCCATATATAGGTTGAAAGATAACATATGCTTTGATGCAGCCTCAATATGGTTCCATTGCCTAAAGATAGTCTTATCAATCATCATGGGGAAACTATGTAGGTGACCCTTCCTTTTGGTCTTAAAAATTCCATAAATCCTATTAAACAACTGATAGGCTATCTTTTGTTCTACTAATTTATTAGGTACATGAATTTTAAATTTGAGAGGAGCACTTTGGGTTCCCTCAATCCTTAGGATAGTGCAATCTAGATACAACCATATGTCTTTTATTGATTCAATATATTATTTTATTAAAGGTCTCACTCTCATTATAAGATGACCATATATATACTCAATCAATGTAGGGTAGAAACAATCATAAATGAACTAGATGTGGTCTCTATACTTATAGATGTGAAATTTGTAGTAGTATTGGGAAATGATCTGAGTACCATTTGGAGACCATTATCTTTTATTGGGAAGCTTTGTGCTTTCAAACAAGGCATATAGTAGATAGGACATCATGTGAAACTCCATCATCTTCTTATAATTGATTTCATATATATGTTTGTTTAGGGAGATACTAATTATCTCACCTAATGGAGTAACCATTACCTTTTCAATAATGAAATACACCATGGGAACCCAAATTGGTTTTCTATATGTTTTATTTCCACACCCATAAAATTTTTTTAGCATTGTGATCACCATACTAACTCCAATTCTAAGCTGACTCATAGGGATATTCTTAACAAGGTTTATAATAGCTTGGTTACAAAATTCTAACCACATAGTTAGGTTATACATCATATTGTGCTTCTTAGACCATTAATTAATGGATTTTAGGTCAATTTAAGGTTTTGTAAATTTATAATAAGACTCAAATTAATTTGGGGATATGTAATAATTTTTATTTTAGATTATGTGCATTATCAATATACCCTTATATATTTTATCTACTTTGAAAATGAGATCAATAACATCAATGCAATTATGTACCCCTAGTTTAGTAGTTGCATAGTAAATTCTAGTCATATAGATGGCTACAATGTCATTATAAAGTATCTTTATTGGGAGGATCTTTTATTCTTCCTCGGTGATAATTAGTTGGTTTTCAATTATGCAAAATAATTTAGATAAATTATTGTCCCCTATTTTCAAAGAAGCAACTACAAATTCTATGTCCTTGAACACTGAACCTTATGCATCTAAGGATATACATAGTTTAATATATATTTTTTGAAACATGTTTATGTTCTACCATTATTATAATTCCAATCAAATTATCCCTTTATAGATATTAATCCAACTCTTCAAGCTCAAACTAGAAAATCTAGGGATAAATTAGGGCTATCCATAGACTCTTAGGGATTTTTAGAGGTTTACACAGAGCTTTAAGGGTGGAAATAAGGCTCAAAATTTGTGGTTTGGTGACTTAGATCACATTTAGATCATGCATTTATACCTTTCATATGCATGGTTCCACAAGATCTTTGAATATGACATGTATGCCCATGTAGCATCTCCATGTCATGCTACTCATTTATTTAAAAATGTGACCATTATCATTATTAGACATGTGTCATTACCTAATGCAATCTTGAATCTTGATAAAATTAAAACCATTGATCTCATAATAAGTCCTTTGGCTTTGACTTTCACTATGGCTATTGATATTTAATCTAGGATTATGAGAGTGTGTTACTTGGCAACTCCATGGGTTCTCTATGTACCTTATAAATAGTCTCCATTACCTTAACACTTTAATGCCACATGGTAGTTTTTCATGCAATCATGGCCCTTTGCCTCTTTGAATCACTTTTCACCCTTGATCTTGATTAGTAATATTGAATGTGAGTCATTGATTTTCATCTATGGTATCAAACTCGAACCATTGATCTACTAAATGGACTATCAAGCACAGACTATTGATCTCCATATTTATACACAAGCTTGCATATGAGCCCTTGATTTTATTTATCATTCACTATGCTTATAACACTTGTCATCATATCTTTCCATCTTAGGATCCTTAACTTGGTGATTTTATGCTCACCATTAGATCTACTTTGCTCTATTGGATGTGATTAATTGATCTTGATCTCAACTTATTGACCTTAGGCTTCGATGTGGATCATTGATCTTTTATCTGACCTCCCAATATTTTTCCATTTGGAAGTGCTACATTCTTTTAGATATTCAAGCAATGGAATAAATGAAGTAAGGACTTAGATATATATAGACTTAGGGTAAATTTTAGACTAAGTTTTTAGACATGTTAGTAAACACACTTAGGATAAAATTTAAAGTAAGTCTAAGATATAATAAAATTTTCTTGTATAAATTTAAATCCCTTTTCAAAATATAACTTATATTAAATAATTAGACTAAAGTGTTTAACACCATTTAAACATGGATTTAATCAATCGACTAAGGACCAAAGGTTAATAAAAGGGTCAAATTAGCATTAAAGCATAAAACCCTAAGCATGTTTCATTCAAATGGAACTCCATTAAATATGCAACATGGAAACACAAGAATTAAACATCATAAAAATTAGATAAAGTCAAAGAAATATTATACTAGCATGTCAAATGTAAGCTAGAGAAAAACACAATGTTTAATAATGGACTCTCATAAATTTGAATGTTTGATCTATAACACAAATTTGTAGAATTTAAACAAGGGTCCTCATTTTCAAAAATGGGGGTATGTTTACCTCAAAACAACCTAACTCATGAAAATCATTCCTATATTAGGTTTTCATTAATTTAATTTTTTTATTCTTTTCCAAACAACCCTAATCAAACCCTAGATCTACATACTAAGTCATACATCCAAATATTAATCTTAAGGGTTTTAAGTACAATCCTACTTTTTATATACATTAGGATTAATATTTCCCTTAGTTTCACATATGAATATGTTATATTACATTATACATATTGTGTGACTACTATTAATTATTTACATTATCTTCTTTGACAAGTTTAAAATGATATCCATGAAGCCTCTTACCCCTCACCCAATTACTGATTTTTTGATTTTTTTCTCATAATTGTATTAAGTAATGGACAAGTTTTTAAGATTTCATGTTAGCACATGATAATTATTTCATTTATAATGATGATGATGATTATTGTTGTAATGATGGATATGATGTTTACTATGAGCATGACAATGAAGGTGTTGATGAGGATATAGTATATGTATCTTCTTCTCTTTCCTCTCCATCTTCTCCTACATGTCAAAATAAAAATAAAAATATAATGCCAAAATAACATCTTGTTGGTAGTGATTCATTCTAATTATATCATGTATTTTCAACCACTTTATCTACCTCCTTATTCAGACTTAAAAATATAAGTGCAATAAACAAAATCTACTTTCACATGATTCAAGCAACATATACCTTTCTCAGTTAAATTTGAAAAATAATGTATAAATGATATTAAACTTATTAATAATACACAAACTAGAGTATATAAAATTATTTTATCATCTTATTTTACATTCCAATCTCAACACAATGATTATTTGAAAAATGTTGATAATGAAAATATTTATAACTCTTATCCTACATGTCATAATATGCCAAATGAAAACATGCTTGATACTTATTCTACAATCAACTCTAAGATTGAAATTAATAATCATACATGTACTCCACACATATATAGTGAAGACATACATTACAATACACCCACACATGATGATATATTTCATAGTAGTAAAAAATTAAACTCTTCTCGAACTTCCTCTCTTAGTGAACATGTTAATTATAATTCTTATATTATTACTTCTACAAGTGAATTAAACTCTAATTTTGATAAACCTTAGAATTATGATGATTAATATGATTTTGGTGAAAAATACATTGAGTCTAAACCTTATATTTATCTCCATACTTCATCCATATCTCATGTTCAAACTAATGCTAGTTCAAAGACTCAAAAACAAACACACATAGTTAATTTATGTTTATAGTTTATGTAACTTACATTCACATGATAATAATGTATCTTCTAACCCATTAGTAAAGGATACTTCTTTAAAATTAAATAAAAAAGAGATACCATCCCTCAACCCCACTTACTATAGTAGAGTTTGTTTCTCATAATAACTTATACTAGGGTGATATCTTATTTAAACATAACTAGGAACAAGATATTACCCATCCAAAGGTTACTATTAGCAAATCTATTACTATTTTATAATTTAGTGTATCAATGGCTAAGATTGATAATAAGATTAAGTATTAAATTAACCCCTTGATAATGTTCATATACCTTCAAAAGAGGTAATATCCTTGATACATGCTTTGGGTACTTTACAACAAAAAGTACACCATCTCACATTAGATAGTAAATCATATTAATCATAAGAGGATTATAATTTTGTCCATAATAATGCCATATTATGCCAAATTTTTAATGAAATGTTTCCATAAAAGTTATAGATACCAACATTTCCAAATTTTTATGTATAGGGAGATCTATAATTACATCTCTAAGCTTAAAGGAAAGCTATGGCACATGTCAGTAGTAGTTTTATTCTATTAAAATTATTTTGTAGGACTCTAGAAGATCAAGAAATAAAGTGGTTTAATCATTCAATCCATAGTGGTTCACTACACATATATGATTAGTTAGAAGAGGTATTTATCATGCATTATATTTATAATAAGGAACCTCGAGTAACATATGAGATTTTACATTCACTACACTAGGGCTAATAAAAAATACTAAATGAATATATTCTAAGATTTAAAACATATATGTAGAGATTGACCTACCAACTAACAGATTTATAAGTAAATTATTTTTTTTCTAGATGACTCATTATTCTTTTTAAGGATAAATTGTTATATGAGACATAAATCATTCAAACATCTATGTTACATAGCTCTAGGATTAGAAAAAAATTGGGACTAGGTGAGACATATTCATAGGCATATTTATATGTAGATTTATTAAATCCATAGTTATGTAATATGATAGGTAACACACTCCAAATTTTATTATGAAAATGGTGGAACAAAAATAACCATTCAATATAATTAATAAGGGAAAATAGACACTTCATAGAGAACCTCTTATAGTGAGTAAAGCATATTAAACCAATAAAGGGGATATATAATTTTTAGATAGAGATAGGCCTCATGATATCTTACTTACATTATTATATAAGGAGATGATCACACTTCCTTATAATGATCACCATCTAACACACCATCTGCATAGGATATATAATAAACCATATTGTAATTTTCATAACATAAACGTACATTCAAACAATAACATTTATTTATTCTAAGATCATATTGACTATTATGTCAATAGAGGAATTATATAATTTACATATGGGACATTTATATCTCAATCTCCATAATATCCTAGATCACACTCCTTTATGACTAAGTTATCCTAGGATGTTTCTTTTAATGAACCATTGGTTACTCAACATATGAGCCTATGGTTTTTAGGACAATTACTTATGAGAGATCTCATGCACTAAAGAGTATGAAAAAATGATGACTTTTTCACAAAGATATTCCTAATTATAATATCATGGTCCAAACATGGAAATTAATTCAACCCCTAATTATGATTCAACTGTAGATTAATATATTTACCAAAGATCATAGAAATCAAGACACATTTTAATAGTTGATTAAGATATTTGCCAAAGATCATAAAAATTAGGACATAATTCAATCCTTTATTAATATATTTTCCATAGATCACATAAATCATGAAACATTTCAATAGTCTATTAAGATATTTACTAGAGATCATAGAAATTAGGACATAATTTAAAAATAGATTAAGATATTTTATATAGATTAGACAAATAAAGACATAATTTAATAATTGATTAAGATATTTAAAAAATATCATAGAGATTAGAGCACAATTTTAGTATGATATCCATTTAATATATTTGCTACAAAATTTACACACATATATACTATCACTATACCATGATTAGTCTCAGTTACAAATTCTACTTGTGCACTGACACAACATGAGCATTATGGTCACTTATTTGTCATGACATCTAAACCATAGTTACATGATCTACACTTATATATCATAATATAATCCTATAAAATCCATAGTATAAACTAACATTCCTAATGCACTATACATGTCAACTCAATCATTCATAAATAGATTAAAAAAATCCATTAGCATTATTTAGACATATAATATATTTCCATATCACCATTTTAAAAAATTAATACAATAAAACACATGTGAAATTTAAATGATACCATAAACCAAAATACCAATATACATGATACCCATATAAAAACAAGCATCCATATATATAAATCGATACCTAATTTCTTTACAATAGTATTAGTCACTCAATAATTTGGGCTTGTTCATTTGGACTAGCCCCTTCCTCTTACTCTATGACATGTCTATATTAGAACTTGAGGATCCACTATCCCTCTAATACGTCAATAAAGACATGTGTCTACTCTCTCTCTTTCTCATGTGGCATTCCAAAATCAACCAACACCTAAATATGCTCTCATTTTAAATGTATATAGTCATCTACTAGACAACTACTTTCCCCACCCAAAGCATTAGGTATGGGAAAATATACTCTTTATAGCTCTATGTGTAACTTGTACCTATAAACAATTTGTCACCTATATGTAGTATAAGAAATTTTTATTTTTTCAAATAAGTAAACATTGATACCATTAACATCTATGGCCCTATCCATTACTCCACCATACGTGACATCATCAAGGATATCTCATGTCGGTAATTAGAGTGAAAAATTGATGGTAGTCTCCCAATACTTGTCATCACTTAGACTTACACATATAAACATAATACATAAAATACCAATCCAAGTAAATAAGTAATGAAGTATGTAAAACATACAAATATATAATGTAAACCTTCCCTTAATTAACTTAAGGGGCTTAACATCCAACACATTAATAATGGTTTCTATCTATGATCCTTTCACTATGTTAAGTAGGCATTGGTCTATCCTACATCATCCATATTTGGTATATCAAGTGATAGATCACACTCTATCAATAGATTTAGAGTACTCTATCAATATAATTGGAGTTAATTATTGTTTGAGCTTGTTCACTAGTCTCAATGGAGCTTGATAAATACTCAACCCCACCAATGGTGTTGGTAGCACATCCTAATTAACACCAAACTATCTTGTCACTCTCTCATATTGAAATGTCTCAAAAACATTGATCCAATGGTCATACAATCAATAACTCACTTGTACCTATATCAAATGCACACCATGTTGAGGCCATCCCTCATAGCCCTTGTAGGCTCTACAAATAATATATCCAATTATTAACCTATCTAATACCCATTGAATATATATTATGTTCCTCTTGGATATTGGGTTATACAATTCCACCTCTATACAAATGTCCAGTGATGATCCCACTCACCTAATCAAGGCAATGCTACTCTACTCACTACTATATTCTCATAATCCTAACAATGAAAAAATATATAAGACCTAATACCACCTACACATATCTCTTGATTGAAGTAGTATAAATCTTGATATAAGTTGGCTAACATATTTTAACCCCATGATTACATAGTGTCATGATCCTCTATATCCTATACTATACCATGCATCCTATATGAGATAGATAGCTTACTCTCATCTACAGTAATAGACAAAGCCAATAGAATTCCTAAAATCTTATACAAACATGGATGATTCATTGTAATAATCAATAAAAATAATAAAACACTATTACTCACTACCATATGAGTCCCTATAGACATCACTAAAAAATACCTTATAGTCCATTTTATAGCTCAATCACTAGTGGCCTCCCTTAGTACTACTCTCTTACTAGTAATGAACAACCTTAGGATCCTAGACATCCTATAATGTGATAGTCATCTCCCCATTAGCTAATTAAAATGTACTTATATCCATGCTCCACCTCTCACACAAAGTTGTCATCGTATGTTTATCCTAGAGCATTAGAGTCAATGATGTGACATGGCCCAAACCATTTATATCTACCATATCCATTTCCTCATCTATCAATGGCAATCCCCATAAATAATATATAATCCAACCACTTTAAAACTCTCTCATACACACATCCAACTACAAAATACAAATAAATAAAGAATGAACATGATGGAATATGTGATACATATACAACAAAATTCCTAAAACACCAATAAGAAATAAGAATCATCAAAAAATTGGTCTAATGGACACTAGCACTACATAAATGATAATAGTATTGGACATTAGTGCCCTACTCATAACACTAGTGCCATGTCTTGGACACTAGCACCATTCTCAGGATAGTGTTGATGCCTCTAAATGTATCACAAGGGTTCTCAGTATTCAAAGAACACTTATCATTTTAGAATTCTATGAATTTAGAGACTAAGTAGTAGGTTATGGAAACTTGGGTTACCTATGGTGAAATAGCAGTAGAATAATGTATGAATGTTACACAAAATTTATAATAATTGATGGTTGGGAGCCATCATGGTCCAATTCTTTGTAAATTGTAAGTTTCTTTGCTAATGCTAGTGAATTATAATCAAAACCTAAACTATTTATTAATTTAAATGGATATTTATAATGAAATATAAGCTAAAATTATTTGGTTAAAAGAATCAAAGGGGAAGGGTAAGGAAGAAAGAAAACAAGTGATTGATGATTATTGACTCAAATATCATGACAAAGTTTCAATTAAAATTGAACCTACATTTTAACTAGTGTATGATGAAAAATATCATAAGCTCAGATCTCACCATATACCAAGAAAATCTCTAAGGATAATATGAAATTATACAAGTAAGAACTAGATTTTACTTTAAAGATTTGTTACCAAACTAAAATAACATTGGTGCATCTAAATACAGAACAAATGAAATGAAGTAAAATCAAGATCCTTAAACTAATCTAGCATAAGCATAAATTAATAACCCTTTATCACAAATTTAAATTCAAAATTCATGAACCCATATAAATTTAAGCTTAGAACCAACGATTGAGATAAAGCTATATTAACAATTGACACATCAAATCTAGACAATCTTCATAGAATTCCTTGACTATATTAATTTCTCTAAATATAAAAAAATTTGCTAAAAAATCTTTCTCTTTTACAAGATGGTAATATTTCCTTTTATAGAAAGGCCAGGTAGTATTACGATTAGTTACAAGATATAAATGTACAAAAGATAAAGACAATTATCCTTCAAAATTTTATAGAATACATTTTATTTGTTGCGGGGTCTCTTTATTGCTCTTGTAGAAGTTATATATCCCTTTGATTTTGTTATTTGAAAATCTATAGATCCATAGCTAGCTTTATTAGGCTAACATCTTCTTAGTCAACTAGTCCTCAAAATATCTATCATCCCTTTCCATAGCATCTTTGACGATTCTCTCTTCTATAATATTTTCTTTAGTGGTGAAGATCATACCCAAAATATTGCTATTATCACTACCTAGTTGACCTTGGATCTTCCCCTTTATGTCCTACATTACCAAGGTGATTCTATGCTTATACTCTACATCATCAATAATTCCTAGGGCTATATTCTTGGCAGGGTTAGCCAACATCATGTCAAGTAGTTTCTTGATCTATGAAATCAACTCTTCATCATCCCTAAAGAGTCTATCCAAGCCCTCTGACCAAAGAAATAAACCTTGGATCTTATCCACCACTATCCATAATATACCATTTATGTGGGATAGGCTAATAGTTTTGAACTTAGTAATCCAATTCCTATTCAATATATTGATAAGATCCCTTATTTTAGCCTATAAATTTTTCCATTTTGCTATCAGTCCTTTAGCCACCTCATTCTATTAGCTCAATGCATCTTGTCTTAGATTTATTGATTTTAAGGAATCATACATATCAAAAAAAGATGCTTCTAACATATTTATTATAGCTTTAGGCATTGATAAAATGGGTTGTGTCCTTAGGTTATCCTTTTCCTTTTCCAAATTATGAATGCTTTATTTCAATCCTCTAGTACTAGGTCTAAATTGAATTGAGTGAGACTTAGATAGGATTTCAATATCTTATTCATGGATGGGTGGTTCACCAAGCTGCTACCCTCCAACTAGACTCAAACATGTAAAGGGTTCCACCTTTTAGAATGTGAACTCTTCAATTCCCACCATGGATTTTCTAGTTTTGACTCTCTCTAACCCAATTGTCTTTAGATTGAACTACACAATAGTAGATGATTCTATAAATTTTGGGGGTTTTGATACCTCTAATTTTATGTTGATTAATGCTCCTATAGCATCCATTTGTTTATTATTTAGCTATTTAATGGTCACTATTCTTCTTTCCTCTTGATCCTTCATCAAAGCCTTTATCCATGGCTTGATGTCTTCATACACATCAATGTTAACATCCCTGGTCAAGGCTCAAGAGTATGAGGGGATCTTTTGCATCTTTCCATAAATAAACCAATTAGGGATGATTGGTCCATGAATGGGGTACTCTTGATTGAAAAAGTAGATCACACTTGTGGGATGAGTGAGAGTCAAATTTAACCTCTTTTTTCTAATAGGGATAATTTATAATCCTAATTTCCTCTTCCTTGGTTGTGCCACTGGGAACAAGTTTAGGGAAAATTCCTTTCCTTTATTTTCCTACTCAACCTCTTCATATTGAGTCTAAGCTTCTTCAGCTTGTGCTTCTTCTTCCTTAGAACCATATCCTTTAGTAAAGATCTTGAGGTAATCCTCTACTATTTCATTAGGATCAAGGGAAATAATATCCAAATATTCCATTGGCGACATTGGTCTATCAAGAGGGGTTAAAAATGAAGGTCCCTCACCAGGTCTCTCCTCCAACTTTTCCTTACTAGTGCCCTATACAATTTATGATGGGGGTTATGATACTTCCATCTAGGGTTTTTCTTGAGGTGGCCTAGAAGGTATAGGTAATAAATGGTATTAAATGGGATACGTCTACCATATTTCCCCTATTTTTTCATCACTAGTCAACCTGTACACAATTTTGAGGTTACATTTCTTGAATCTAGCCAATACCTCCTCAAAAATGTTGACCTTGATGTGGAGGGTATCATAACGACCAAGTTGGTGCTCATAGATTATCTTAGGTAGCCATTTATTCTTTGAATGGTTTCCCACTACATTATTGGTATCCCAATACATGAGGTTATCAAATTTAAACATAAAGGAATCCTTATGCTTAGCCATGGTGTCTACCTATTTCCAATCTGATAAGACTATTCTTCCAATGGTCAAAGGAAAGGGATGGAGGAGGCCTTTCATTTTATCCTTGTATACTCCATCAATACCATGAAGGATTTGAGATGAAATTTCATGTTATACTAACTTATTAGGAACATAGATAGGAAACCTATAGGGTTGGGTTAAAATTCCTTCAATTTTGATATAATATAATCTAGGTAAAGCTACATATCTCCCACTACTTCCACATATTTAATAATTAGAGGGCTTACCCTAGGCATGGGGATCCCTATGATGACTTCCACCTATGTAGGATACACACAATCATATATGAATTACATGTGGCATTTATACTTGAATATGTGTGGCTTTGAGTAGTGGTGGGAGATGGTGGTTCTACCCTTAAGAGACTAGTTTTTGATGTTGGGGACCTTGGTAGAAGCTAAAAGGGCATCTAGAAAATAATACATCATGAAGAAATGATTTATAGTCTTCATTTTGATGGTAGTTATATGTTTATCTAAGTAGATGCTAATCATATCTCTAATTGGAGCAATGAGCTCTTTCTCTACCATACAGTAGACATAAGTCACCCAACTCTTATTAACATATGTGGTTGTAGGGGTTCTAGATATTCTATTTAATATGGTCATGATTACCCTAATTCCCTTCTTAAATTAGATAATTAGTATTCTTCTCTCAAAGTCATAAAATACATGGTTCTCTTAGAGTAACCATTGCATGAGGCTGGTATCTAGGTCATTCTTACTAGTCCATTCTTTTATTAGGGGCAAATCCACATGGGGCTTTGGTAGTTTATAATACCTCTCAAAGGCTAGTGGGTAAATGTAAACAACTCTTCAAGAATTACCCTCATGAATGATACAATCATTATCAATTCTACAATCTATAAAAATTGGAGCGAGGATGTCAATGCAATGGAGTACCTCTAGTTGGGTAGAAACATGATGAAGGCTAGCCATTTGAACTAAAACTAGGTCATAGTATCTTCTACTAATGACGGTAATCCTCTACTCCTCCTTGGTAATGGATTTTATCTCCTCTAAGGTTCAAAAAAGTTTGGACTAGTTATTGTTGGAATTGTTTAAGGCTATAGTATCTCATTTAGTATCTTTGAAAACCCTTCTTTCATTTTTTATAGATAGGTACAACTCTATCTCATCTCTTAATTACTACCTGAAAGCTACCATGGCTTTTACGCTTGAAAATTATTCAAAACTAGATTGAAAATGGTCTTTGGTTATTTATTTCATGCTCAAAACACAATGGAACTTCTTTTAAAATCACTGTAATCAATCTGAGTTTACTTAGGGTCCTTTTATGCAAGTTTAGGGATTCACATATTTAATGGTGGTCAATCATTTGGAGTTCAGCTCATACATGCTTTTGATTTGATTTGGACCTTTTAATTTATACATTTTCATTCTTAGGCACACAATATCTCTTATTTTGTCAATAATTACTTGTATGGCACTTATGTGGCATCAATATAGAACCTTTTACTGCATTTTTCATAAATGCCTTTGAAGCACTAGCTATTGGCATTTAAAAATGCCTATTTTATTCATGTCATTAGATCAAAATCCTTATATCAGTACAAGTCATTTATTTTAATCTTGTCCCTCACCTATCATTGGTCCTTTTGAATGCTAATCCCCATGGTTGTGTCATTTGGCACCTATGTGGGCTTTTTGAGCTCCATTGAAAAGTGATCAGTGCCTTTGCATCATTAGATCATCCTTCCATGATGAAGCATGAGATTTAGTATCTATAAAAATACATGAATTTTAATCATCACATTATTAAGTTAGGGACTTAGGTTTAAATATTTTAGGCTAAGGTTTATTTTGTGTTTATTAAACATGAAATCAACTTTAGGTTAAAGTCTTTATGCCTAAGTTTTTAGGATTTATAAAAATGAGACCATGGCTAAAACTTTTAAGCCAAAGTTTACATTGTGTTTAATAAACACAATGCATACTTTGGGATGAAATACTTATGTTAAGCTTTTAAAATATGCTCAAGGGGGTAAAAATGATATAAGTCCCAAGAATGCTAGATTTTGACATAGGGCTTTATTATATTAAAAAAAAAGATAAAATCTTTGGTTAAACTCATTTGGGCTAAGTTTTATATCACCAATACCATTATAAAATAAGAATTAGTGTAAATATATAGCTTAAGGTTCATGGCATTCAAATAAATGCAATGGGGACCTTAAGATATATACTTAGACTAAATTCATTTTTGCATATATTTAGACTATGAGACTATTTCATTATTTATAGTTTAAAGATTTTAAGTTCTTGAACATCCTTCAAGATGTTCCATTAGTCTAAAAATGTAATTCTTGAGATTTCTAAATGAAATTTTGGAGTGTATCTTGATCTTGACAAAAATGATCTAGTAGCTTAAATTTGATGGTCTCATAGATGTCAAATACATCCTCATAGATGTCAAATTATGGTCATGCAAAAGTCAAATTTATGCTCAATAAGTTATTAGTTTTGATGGACTTAAATCTAATGGTCACATAGATGTCAAATATGTCCTTGGGAATGTCAAATGATAGTTGAATGAATGTCAAATTTAATCCCATAAAACTCTTATGACCCAATACAAGAGTGTCCTATGGTGGCTCTATGAGGCTTCCTAAGATCTCAAACTACATTCACTCTATCTGATAAAAAATCATGATGAAATGACAATCACCTGATTGAGATACGAGAATTAATACACCATTGGTTCCATTTAATATGTGGGGCCCTTTGATTTTACATCTTGAAGGTGAGAGTGCTACATGGTGACTCTACAGAGATCCTAAAATTTTGACTTTTCAGTCATGTCTTCACTCTATCTAGTCTTTGGTCCACAATAAAATAAGAACCATTGATCATGATCTAAGTGATCAAATGTAATTGGTTTTAATGACTAAGTGTTTAGTTTTGTTGATATTTCTTCATGACACTTGATTGAAAGGCCATGAGGAAGCATAGATCATTAGATCTTGCAAGATGCATGATATTTAATTCAAGACCCTAAAATAAAGAAACTTAGGCTAAGTAATTTAGACTAAGGTGTCATACGTATTAATAAATAAGAATAGGGCCTTAATATTAAAGCTTTAGGCTAAGTTGGAAATAATAAATGGAACCATGCTAGAAACAAAAGGGACCCTACTAGCATAAAACTAGACCATAGTTAGAAATATAGGAATCATAAGGCGGAAAATAAAAGTGGACCAAACATGATTTTAAGCTAAGGTTTGATCATTTTAAAAAACATGACTAAGCCTTAACATAAAAATATGGCTTAAGTCAAAAACAAGTTTAAAATATTCCCACCAAATTAAAATTTTAACTTCAACCAAGGGTTTATGCCAAGGCTTTAGAACATGAATCTTCCAATAAGGACTCCATGAAACTTGTAACTTAAAGACATGAAGAAAAATCATTAGTAAAGTTAGATAAGATTAAATCACAACATAACTCAGTAAGCTAATTTTATCAAAGTGGATGATCTCCAAATTTTAATAATGATAAAAAATAGGCCATGCTCTCAAGGTTAATATTTAAAATATGTCAAGGGTCCTAATTTTTAAAAATGGGGGTATGTTAACCTCAATAGATAGTAATGCCAAATTTCTCAAAATGGCCCCAAATTACCAAATTTTTACTAAAATGATAGAAAACATACTAAATGTGTCAAAAGTAGGGAAAAAGGATAGATTCCTTGCCAAGATATCCTCTTCCTCGATATGGATAACTATATCTACCTCCTTATATTGAGTCACACTCACTGCTCATCTCCTCGACATACTCTCTAGCTCATAATAAATAATCACTATCAAGTTAATAGGTTCAAATGAGTTATCAAACAAATCAACCAACCTGTTTAAGCCAAATTTAAAAAATGTCACCTACTTAGGGTTAAATTTGTGCACCAATTTTGCTAATAAATACCAATTTATTCTAAATGTGATATCTAGAGAATTGTATCTCTAATTTGTGATATGTTTCTTATGCATGGGACTTAACCATGATATACCTTAATCTATATTATTTACACTAATATCTTGATCGAATTTAACTCCACAAAAATATAAAACCTATATTTCCGTAAAAAGCTCAATATATACTAAAATTTTATCATGTTATCGATTTAAAAAAACCAACTTTGTTACAATCAAAAAAATATTCAAACTTAAAAACAACATTACCCTAGCTAAATATCATTAACACACTGATCGATATCACTTTTGGTTGGACACTCTGACCATAGTTTTAGATCTCTCACACAAAGGGAGCATATGCACACTATTTATATAGGTTCATATAGACGCATAGATCAATTCAATTATAGACTCAAATAGACACATATTAGTTTAGATACATATATTTAGGTACACATGTTTACCTAGATATACATATATTATATACATGGGTTTAATTAGATATATAGATATTTAGAGCCATGTGTTTACTTAGATATATAGATTTGTAGATACATGGGTTTAATCAAATATAAAACTATTCAAATACATAGGTTTACTAAGAGATACATATTATTTAAACACATAGTTTATTTATATATACATATATCCAATTGATTTAAATTTATAAGGTTTCATGATCTCATCAAATAAGGGTTTGGATAAATAATTACAATACTCAAATATTAGGTTTGGGGGCATGATGCAGGGTACATATCTTTAATCCTATAGACATCTACCAGATTATACAGATAGAATGGCAATTTATACCATGATCTATGTTTAGATTTTTGGGTTACATTTAGATCACCATTAGGATATCACCAAGATTTCACTAGTTTGTGTCACATGACCTTTTATAGCGATTGATCCATAACCTTTCACCAGACTCAGATTATACATGGTGAGCAATAATTTTGATCTCTAGTTTTAGATATACTCATATTCAGTCAAAATATTAGAGTGGGGGAAAGTAGGTGATTTTTCTCCATATTTTTAGATTACGTACTTAGATTTAGTCTATATATCAGACTAGGGGGAATCATGCCTTATTTATCTATATTTTAAGATTACATACTTAGATTTATTCTAGATATAAAATTGGGGGTAAGCAAGCCTTGTTTATCCACTTTTTTAGATTACATTCTCAAATTATATCCAGATATCAAGGTGGGATAAAATAGGGTTTTATTCTTCAAAATTTAGTTCACTATTCAAATTTAGTATAGGGGCGCCTACATTATGGATTTACTGATCACATACTTCATTCCATATCCTATCCACTTATTTGTTTGATAAATGGACTAGATCTAGATAACATTCATACATGTAAGTACAAATACATGTTCATCTATTTCTTTTACTCTAATATTTTCATTTCATTAAATTACTAGAATAAAAAGGGGAAAATATATACACCCTAATTTGGTCAAGCACTCATAAGTGCTATGTCTTTTTTTTTTCTTTCACAAGAAGTTCTTAGTGATGAATGTAGCTCTTGCTCACTAGGTCATTTTGGGTCTTTTGTTATTTATTGTCTTTTTTCCTTATTTATTTCACCCCTAATGGTCCTATGTCATCCCCTCCTAGTCATATGGGGTCTAGCATGTTGTGCCTAGTCTTCTCTCTATTCTGGGACCTTAGGACAATATCACCCTTGTATAGATACTAACACCATTGACACTAGTGTCCAATTTTGGAACCAACATCTAACAGTCATTTTCATCCATGTTTTGGGTCATAACCCTCCCTTCAGCCTTATTTTATGTTTTTATCCATCTTTTGTGACTTGTGTTGGCCAGTGAACAAGGGTCTTACATTCAAGTCAAATTTATTTCTATATAAATAGCCTCATAAGGCATACTACATCTATCACTTACTATATTATCACATAATTACGTAAAATTAGTCAATAGTATAGTTCAAATCAATGTGTATTGCTTATCTATCACATCTAGACTTACATTCTTGATCAAATAATGGCCTAAGAGAAAGTCATGCTAGCAGATCATGCACATTAATTATGCATGTTCCCTATGGAAGAACTAAATTTGATCTAGGACCCATATCAATAGGGTTAATGTAGGCAACAACCATGATTATTGGGGTTCTCTATCACATGATTAAAATATCCCAAAACCTAAAATTTCCATTTCTTTTGAATTTGATCATGTTGTTGTTTCATGTGTATATGTGTTCATTAGGGTTTTGAAAAAGATCCATGAAAAATAGTGACATAAACAAGCTTCTAGATGTCACATAATCACCTACAGGTCTGAAAACTATCCCATAACATTTATAAACATTTTAGGTAGATGTTCTAAATAAGGAAACTATCACCATAATTTGACACTAACACCATTAACATCATTGTCCTCATAAGGGAAAATTATCTAAAGCATGTTTTTAACTACAGTCATAGAATGAAGTTTGTTTTTCTGATCTCTAAGCTCGTCCCATCCTCTTGATTTACAAAAATGTCTATTTTGATCTAAATAAGTACACATTCTCACCATCTTTACTATTTTGGGAATAATTTTTTAGATTAATTATTTCATGTATTTATTTCAAGTTATTACTATAATCAAACCTTTTAAAACATAAGATTTACATCTATTAAGTCCTACGTAGTTAAACACATACAAAACTATAATGAAAAATGTATAAATCATTTTTTACTTATGATGTAAGATATATATATATATATATATATATATATATATATATAATTTGTTTTACCTTAATTTGTATTCAAGTGAATTACTTGATCTAATTTATTAATAAACTAGTATGTTATTTAAGATTATTAATTGTGGTATTTAAAAATGAATCTAAATGTAAATGCTTTAAACAGATCAAAATGATTTTATAATTGGCATATATAAATATAATAAATTTAAAAAAATAACAAGTAATTATATTTTCTATCTTTTGAAATGTGGCTATGTTTTGATAGTCAAAAATCGACTATTATAGGCATTTAATTTTTTAGGTTTTAGAATTTAGAATTTATTTACACATGGTCAATTTTATCTAATTTGGGTTAGTATAACTATCAATATTATCTATATATATTATTAATGACATGTTATAGGATATGGGTTTATGATAATATTGTTAGATTTTATTATTTCTAAAATATTTATGTGATATGTTGAACCTTGTTGATGTGCCTAAGTCCATAAATAAACCTCCTTCACATCATAACCCTAGGTGTGGTTGTGAGGGATAGAAAAATTTAAAACCCAAGAATTTTTTATTAGATGATTTTACCTAAATCACCCTCATTTATTATTTACCATTACCTACATATCTAATAGTCTAAGGATGAAAATCAAGCCACACATAGTTTTTACAGCAAGTGTGATTGTGTAATTATGATCTTTCACTATATGAAAACTACTAATGTTTTTGATTTGATAATTGAATGATTTATTTGAACTTGATTTTTGATGATTCAAACTTGGCTTGTGACTTATCCTATTGTTTAGTTATTAATTAAGGAGGAATAGGGAAATTTTTATCAATGTTTAATAGTGATAAATATGTACCATATAATTTCCAAGCCCCCTATCAAGTTAGGCCTTGATATATATATATATATATATATATATATATATATATATATATATATATATATATATATATATATATATATATATATATATGATTCAAATTGGATAATATTTCATGCCACCAAAATTCTAGGAAGATAGATTGACCATAAAGAAATATTATATTTTTTAAAGTAGCCATTAATAGGAGAGGTCCACTATCATTTATATCAAGATAGGATTGACTAACAATATTATCCAATATAATGGTAGTGACCCCTACACATAATTACTAAAGTAAATGTATAGGGATATTTGTATACCATAATAGGCATGTTGGGCATATATTGTAAGGTTATTTTATATTTTTGATAAAAAATAGAGAGGGTTAAACTCATAAGGTATCATGTAAATGTGAGATAATGTTATATTAAGACCATTTTTATGTGTGCAAGTCATGTGTGGTAAACGTATGTCAAGATTATCATTCTCAAGTAATTAATACTATATTTTAGTACCTATAAACTTTATTTTTTTTATTATAATAATGGAATTGAGATATTGAAATGAAAATATACACCTAACTATTTATAATAAAAAAACTATTTATTTTATAGGAATAACCAATTGTGTAGGCCACTCCAAACCAAAACTTTAAAAAAATGGTAGTCAATTTCCATAGATTTAAATTTGAATTTTGAACTTGAAATTTTAAAATTAAAGATAAAAGGAGTACATGTGAATTGGTGAAAACCATGTTTCCCTTGCCAATTGTTGGAGAAGTTGCCTCCTTGTTGAATCATTGGATAAATGTGCTTTCCATTATATCACTTGGAGAGTGTTTCTTATTATTTAACCATAGATAAATTGAGGGTTATGAAACACTAATTTTATTTATATATTAAATCCATTGGGTTGGAAATAAAACATTCTTGAACCTTCATAAACATGGGTAGTACATAATGTAATAACTCATATAACTATTCATATCTAGTAAGGAATTTGAGGCACATGATGGGTTCAACATATGTAATTCCATGGTTATTAATTATCATTGAAACTAAATTTACGTTACCCATAAAAACATGAATCAACCCACTAAAAATATATTTTAGATTCATATTTTCTCACTAATCTATGTGGATTGAAAATTTTCTATAAAATAAAAAAATTTAATAGTGTTCACTAAAAATCTATAAGTATGGATGAATAAGTATCATGCTCTTTTATAACCATCCCAACTATACATTATAATAGTATATATGTGCATGAACTAGTATGATGTATCATGATTCTATACCAATTAACATAGAATGCTATGGATATATAATGAAAACCTAATAACTTGTATCTTATGTGAAAAACCTATAATTTATGTTCCTATAATATTTTTACATATGCAATCAAGTGTGTATGAATATATACACAAGTCTCTATATGTTAAGTTCATATGAACTATGTAGTCTCCCATAGTTTATATTGGTATGATAATATGTCATGTAACTAAACTTGTCTAATAACTAAATCTCTAAAATTTGTATGAATCTAATTTTGATTTTAATTTTTATGAAGGTTATGTCTCTATGAAAATCCTATTTTAACCCCCTTATTTTGAGATGAGGGATGTGTCCTATAATTTACTCACCTCAAAATAAAATTTCATTATATCATGTCATGTTTTAAGATAACATCATATGAGCATGTGGATATTATGTCATCATAGTTATATATATGTCAATCAAGGCATGTATGTAACATATGTAATGCATTGCATATAAGTGCCATGTATAGATAGATGCATTAATAAAGAAAGTAATAGTAAACATCACTAAAAAGATAACTTAATAATAATTAATAGTAAAAATGGATGATATGTATCATTTTACCACTCAATAATATTCAAAAAAACAAGTGCCAAAATCTCAATAAGCTCAAGAGTTACTCTCACACATTTTATTAAGGGTTGTATACAAGGTAAAATAAAATTTTATAACAAACACATTAAAGGGACACATAAAATCCATTAAGATTTTAAAAAAAGGCTAAGGGGCCAAACACAATAGACAATCATAAACTAGCCTATCATGCAAGAGGGAAATAAAATTACTGAATCATATAAAAAATAAAAACTATTCTACACCATTAATATGTATCAATGTCACTTCCTAGTAGAATTTCATATCCATGCATCAAGGTGTAGTATATGAGTAACTATCAAGACTTGTGTAATAAATATAGATATCTCAACATGGTAAAATGGTCATAAAAAGATATAAAATGTGATAGTGAAACTTATGGAATAATATGCCTCTAGTTTTTTCTTGACCATTAGGTAAAGGAAAATACACCATATATACGTCCATGTGTAACACGTATGTCTTGCATCACACTCATATATTGTGGAATGCATGTGTTTATGAAAATAGTATGCCATGTACAAAATATGATATAAATAACATATATAAATAATAAAATATAGTAATAATGTCATGATTAATCTTAATTTTAGTATTTTTTTAATATTTTGAACATTTATTAAATTTTTAATCATTTGTTTATTATTTTGTATATTTAAACTAATTGAAACTCTAAAAGTACTCAATAATGATCCCATAAATTTGAGGACCATTGGGAGTTATTGTCTTACATAGTGTAAGGGTCATCTATCATGTAAAAAGGTAACCATTATAGGTGTATCAGAATCTGATAAGAAAACACTAACTACCATGATGATTGCTTATATAATCCCCTATATGATGGTTAACTCTGATTGGCCTAGGATTTTTTAAGGTACCTTTTATAGTAGGAGAATGTCTCAGTATCTATGGTTAATGTGGAATAAGTTTAACTATGTTTTATACTAAGTATATTCTATAAGAGAATATAGAATCTAATAGCATTGAATAATTTTTTGAAATATTGAGTATCGAAATGTTGTTTATCTAGTATACTTAACTACTCTACTCTAAATTGGGTGTATAGAAATATAATTCATATGTGTAACTATTAGGTATATATGTTTATCTTATATGGGTTTATAAACAAATTAAAATGGTGGTGGGGGTGGAGGAGGATGTAGCACTGGCTATAGAGGGTACTTATACCATACAATTGTAATTGTGAATACCTTATTTTAGTATATCTATTTTAGCTATAGATGCAATGTAAATGATATTTCACAAATAATTTTTATCAAAGGGTTTCTTAACAACATGTCAAATACCTCATTACCCTACATAACTAATATTATCGTGGTTAGTATAATAGATCCCACCTAACAAGGTATAACTATGTGTATGAGTGTATTTTATTAGTCCGTGAAATACTTAACTATTCTTTATGTATCCTGTATATCATGTTGTGTGTATCTAAAGGAGTAAAATGTCATTTTCACACATTCCCACTTGATCCGTTATCAATCATTACACTATATATGGGTTAATAATTGATATAAGCTCATGAATAGTGAATGAAAATTTGAATCATCATCAAAAATCTCAATAACATCAAATTTGATCATAAAAAGCTATGGGTAGGTTTTGATAAGTGCAACAATAATCATGTTTATTGGGTTATCATATTTCATAGGTTAAGAATGCATATTGTATGCATAGTGCACTTCTAAAGTGTCCATAGTATTTATCATCTCATTCTTGGGAAATTTATCATTAAATGTTTTCAACTTATGATTTTCATTTTTATATGGTCTAGATTCCTCTATAGGTGTGATCAACTTAATAATGTTTTCACCAATAGTATCTTGTATCTTATGTCTAATATTTAAGAATTTATTTGTATAATTCCCAAAAAATTTATGATAGTCACATTATACAGTGTTATAATAATTTTTTAGTGTTGACATGTTTAGATTGAACTTTTATAAAGGAGGAATATTTATAAGGTTTCACAAAAGTAGATTTTATAATAGTATATGATGAGGTGATCATAATTTTAAAAATTGAATTATCAGTGGATTTGAAAATTTAATTTGATTTATAAGTTTTGATATTGCATTGACTGTCATATTTTATTCATTATGGTTATCATTTGGTTTCACATTGTATCATGGTTTTATTTGAAACTTTATTTTTTATGTATTTTTAGGAGTAAGTGTATACTTTTTATTTTTCAAAGCTATGATATTTACCTATATATCTCTTAATTTATGGCATATCTCATCAAAGGATTTAAATTTATTTAATATGATTGACTCTTGGAGTGGTGTAAGTAATGTTTTCTTAAATATGTCTTGGGAATAATTATCATACATAAAATTAATGACCTTAGCTATTAGAGTCTTATATAAAATTACATAAGCATTAATTTTATCACTAAACCCTTGGGTTAGTTTATAAATTTACACATTAGATAGTTTATCATCAATGTTGACAGTGAAATATCTTAGAACTAATCTACCAAAGGGTTGAATAATTTGACTTTTTGTATTCCAAGTTCATGTAAGCATTGAAAATAATATTCATTAAGACTTATTAGGAATATGTTGGGTGATAATTTTTATTTATATTCATAATAAAATCTAGTTTTGGGGAATCATCAAAAGTGTTGTTATGGATCATCTTTACCTTCTTATAGTGGAATCTTGGTAGCTACAAAACCTATAGCTAAATTATATGTTGTTATCTTAAGGATTAATGTGTTACGAAGTAATTCATATAAATCCATTGAATGAATAGGTTTTTATGTACCTTTCTATAACTACAACACCTTAGTCAGTAGTTTTGTAATAACATTCTCAAGGGAACATGTAATAGGAAAGGTTAGTGATGTAACATACATAGTCATCATATGAGGGATAAAGGTTAATTATGTATGAATAGGAATGACTATACATTTTAATCCTTGTGTTTCATCCACACCTTGGGTGGATGTTACATATGTGACTTGAGGAGATGAAGTATGGATATTAACAATATAAGAGGTCCAAATAGATAAAGTTGAATTACTAGGTCAAAATTATGGGTTGAAAATAATAAAGTTTTCTTGATTATGTGCTGAAGACTTAATAATTTTAAATTGTTGTGTGGACCTATATTATATGATATATTTCACTAATATATCCATATATTAAGGTTATTGATGAATTTCATGAAGAAAACATAAAAAGCCTTTAAATTGGTGAGGATCTTATGATGCCTAAATCTCTACCATAGGTGCCCAGAGTGTTTAAGAAACACTTCTCATTTTAGAATTCCTAAGAACTCAATGCATGAGTTTTAGGTTGTGTTAATCATATTACCTTTGATGAAATAGAGGTATAACAAGTGTCTGTTTCACAATATTTATAATATTTGGTGGTTGGGAGCCATCATGGCCAAATAACATATCTATGTAAAATATATAGTATAAAATGATAAGGATGGTAATTATGATCAAGAAATAAGTTAAAATATAATATAATATAATATAATATAATATGAGATAATCTAAGGTGACTTGGTTAGAAAAAGGAGCAAAAAGAAGGGTAGGGTAGAAAATAAGGATGCTATTGATCTTCATTCCAAACATCATGACAAAGCTCAAAATTCATACAAACATAATTTTAACCAATTCATGAAGTCACTAAAAATAAGACCAAATCACATCATACATTAGGCAAGCTTCTAATTAAGATACAAAATGATGCAAAAAGGAACCAGGCTCACTTTAAAATTCACTCCTACAAGTAAAAAACTTTATTCCAAATTCAAAAGAATTGAAAAAAATGAAATAAGCCCAAGAAATTTCAAATAATCTAGCATTGGTAGAAATTAGAAACTTTGCATTCAAGATACACATCTATAATCCATAAGAACCATTCAAATCTAAAAGTTAAACTAGCCAATTAAGAGAGAAACCATATAGCACTTCACACAAGTAAATATGGACATACTTTGTAGAATTTCTTATTTGTATTCATTTCTCAAAGTTTAAAAATCAATTTGGATCTAATAACTCCATCCCCTTTTACAAATGACAATACTCCTTTTGTATAATACAAGGAAGTATGTCAGTTAGTTATATCCAATTAAAAGTAAATAGGTGTAAGGACAATTGTCCTTTCTAAAAATTTCTCAAATACACTAAACTTTTCCAAGTGGATTAACCTATAAGAAATGTGATTACAAGATGCACATTCCTTTACAAAAATAAAAGAATATTCTATTTTTAAATATTACAATGCATCTACAAGAAATATTACTCCTAACTAAGTTTGAGGACCCTATTTTTATTTAGTCTCCTACCTTTCTTGAAGGATATTTAATCTATAATGTTTCACATTGATAAACTAGAGGTCAATAGCAGGCTTCATGAAGAGTTCCTTTCCTTGATTCTCTAGGTCACTAAACTCCTTTTCAACCTTCTCTATTTCTTGCTTGATGCCCTTGACATCTTCCATTTTCTCTTTAGATGACATAAGTAGACCCATGATTTTCTTGTTGTCATCCCCTATTTTACCTTACACATGTATTCTCACTTCTTACATGAATTGAGTAGTTTTATGCTTTAACTCCTCATCTATAATAAGCCCCAAAGAACTAAGTGAGGTGGGCTCCTTGATCAAACTTTCTAAGATGTGTAACATCTTGTACTTCTATTAATTGAGGTCCCCATCCATGTCTCTCATTTGATTATAACATTTTATTAAGTCACTGATCTTGTCCACTAATATGGCCATAACCATGTTTAGGGTGCTGGGTTTATTGTCCTAAATTATACAACTTGATTTTTAGTCAATGCTTTAATCAAGTCTTTCACTTGATAACTTATAGCCTACCATTAGCCAACTTGGCTAGTAGCTATATTTATTTACTTACTCATTTCATTCCTTATAAACCTTATTAACTTAAAAGGCTTTAATAAGTCAACCATGGTATACTTAAATTGTTTGAAGCTTTCCTTTGTAATTGCCAAGATAGCAGTTTCCTTCAAATTCTTATTTTATTATAGTATTACTTTGATCATTATTTTTATTTGGTCTTACTAGGCCTAAGCCATATCAAGAATATTATCTTCAAACATGGGGACCTCACTAATATTTTAGCCCCTAGGAGAGTTATTACAATAAATGGTTCCACCTTTTGAAAGGTGATTTCTTCTCCTCCTACCATAACTCTTTTATGAGTCACTATTTGTAGACTAGCATTTGTTGGTCAAATTTCACACCACTTGAATACTATGTTATCTCTAGAAATGGGATTTATATCCATATTCCAGATGAATCCCTAGGGGCATCTATCATATTCTCTTCTTCTTTCTTTAAATCCATAATCCATGGCTTAAGCTCATCATGCACAATGATGTTGAATTTTTTTTGTAATGGCTTAAGGATGTTGCATGGTAGGAATATTTTGTAACTTTCCATTTATAAACCATTTAGGAATGGTTATACCATGAATTGGGTTTTCATCACTAAAAAGGTTGACCTTACTCAAAGAATGAGTGAACGTCAACTTAGGATTCTTGCCTCCTACTAGAACTAAAATTAGCTCAGCTTTTCTCTTTGGTGGGGTAGTAATAAAGATTAAGTATAATAATACTTCTTTCCCCTTCTATTTATCTATCTCTTTAGGTTGATATTCTTATTCATCTAATTTATATGCATTATCTATTATCTTTAAGGCATCTTCTATTATTTCTTTATAATCTAATTCTATAATGTGAATTACTTCAACCTATGATCTTGGTTGCTCAGTTTGGGCTAAGGATGATGCTACCTTAGCATGTATCTTCTCCTCTAGTCTCTGCTTAATTAGTCCCATAGGATTTTCTATTTTTCTTTATCTCTATGTTTAAGGGGGTTTAAAATAAGGGACTCCTATCAAATGATACTTCCTGGGTCCCATCTATCATATATTATCACTTGTCTTCTACTCTCTTAGTAATCTAGCCTTTGCTTTGATATTGAATTTTTTCAATCCTTCCAAGACTTCATGAAATGAATAGGCTTTAGTATACATGGGTCCATAAGGTCCAAGTTGATTCTCATAGGTCATATTGATCCCCTTTTTCCTTTAAATGTTTCACAACCCTTTCATAGGGGTCCCAGTGTCTTAGCTCATCAAGTTATAAATTAAAGGAGGTTCTATGTCTAAAGGTAGCCTCTATATTATCCCATTGTTGAAATATATTTCTTCCAAAGGTTATGGGTAGGATATGAAGCAATACCTTCCTCTTGGTTTTACATAATCCATTTATCCCAATGTATATCTAATAGGCCACTTCCTACTTTTATAGCTTTATTGGAAGATATATATTCCATGGGTTAAATACTCTTCTTGATTAGGGGGTTGAACCTAATTATTGGTATCCTTGTGATGGCCTCAACTAAGGCTAGATAGGAACAATCACAAATGAATTGAATATGGTTCCTATATTTTAAAATATGTAACTTTGATTAGTAGTGGAAGACTATTTGTGTTCCCTCAGGTGATCATTCTCTAAGGTTGGGAATCTTGATGGCTTCAATCAAGGCATTAATCAAGTATGACATCATATAAAACTGACCCTTAATATTCTTCTTGATTGCAGTGAATTATCTACTCAAATAAGTGCTAATAATCTCACCTAGAGGATGGGTGAGTTGTTTCTTGACCATAAAATAGAGAAATGGGACCCAAATTTTGTCTATATAGGTGGTGGATGGGTTCCCACACAATATATTCATTAATTTCATGATCATCCTAATCTTAGGTCTAAATTGGTTGATTGGGATGCTTTCATTGAGGTCAAAAAACAATTGATTCCTAGAATATAGACATGGGGTAAGGATGGTTTTAAGGTCATTCTTCTTGGTTGAGTAATTTATGGTGGGTATGTCTATCTAGGGTTTGGGAAACTTAGAGTAGTTTTCAAATGCAATAGGATAAATATAAGCAACTTTCCCAAAGCTATGTTTATGAACTATCATGCCCTAATAAATTTTACAATCCTTGAAAATAGGAGAGAGAACATCAATGCAATGTAGTACCTCTAGTTTTTTTGTAGTGAAATTGAGACTCATCATTTATATGACTACTATATCATAATATCTCTTTTTTATGGATGCATTCTTCTCATCTTCCCTATAAATGATTGGTTGCTCTTGAATTATCTAGAATGGCTTGGACCAATTTTTATCCCCCATGTTCAAAGCCATAAAATCAAATTGTGTGTCTTTGAAGATTATCCTCTATTGGTCTGAAGTGAGATATATCTCCACATCTTCTCTATGTTATTCTTAGGATGCCATAACTATGATTTTTTTCAAATTTCTCACTAGTGGTCCATAGTTTAACTCTAGATCAAATTACATTTGTTCAGGTGATAACTCGACTCTTTCAAGATTTATTATAATTAATTTAGGGAGGAATTAGGGATTTTTTACATGTTAGGTTTTCTATGTAAGTCATTTTAGAGATTTAATGGTGATGGATATTTACACTTAAGTGAGATTTATGCCTTAGATTTCATTTTGGACCCTTGTATTTATACTTTTGCCTTTATGATCCCGCAAAATATTTTGATTTGTCACTTTCTACCCATGTGGCATTTTCAAGGCATCTCCATGGCATTTTCTTAGCATAGTTACCTTTAATGTTTTAAAAAATGACCATTTCCTTTTAAAATCTATCTTCCATCTTGCATCATCAGATCATTCTACATGGATCAACATGTTCCATTAATCTCAATCTCAAGAGTTGAATGCCATTAGATTATATTCATATTGGGCTTTGAGTTTATGCCTCTTGGTAATATCATGAGCCTCTTGAGATCCATTGAAAATCTTACATTGATCCAAATTTGTATGCTTGAATTCCTAATGTAGATCTTTGGTAAGATGCTTGATGTTTAAACTATTATCCATGGCTTTAATTTTCAACTTTGATATCACTCTATTAAATTAACTTCATCTAATCAAATATAAGTCATTGATTATGATCTAGTTATCCAAACATGATTGTTTCCTTTCATATAATAAAAGTTATAGCATAAGGTTTTAGACTAAGGATTTATTGTATTAATAAATATAATCAAAACCTTAGGGTAAATTCATATGTTAAGTCTATGTCATAATAATAACATGGACCCTTTTAGTTTCCCATTTTGATCTTATACCATTCGATCTTCAGCCTCTGCTCAAATGTGTATCGTCAATCATGATCCATAGTATTGGGTGAGATTGGTTCTATGGATTAAAGTATTTGACTTATAAGGCTCATCTCGCACCTTTTGATTAACTTCACCTGAGTAAATGTAGGTTAGTGATCCTAAAAAATAATACAATGTTTAAGTTAGGACTCAAAGACATATGGAACTTAGGATAAACTATTAATACTAAGGTCTTCTTTATATAAATAAGAATTTAGGACTAAGATTTTAGCCTAAGTTTATAACAAAAGTGGCCATGTGTTAATTTAGACCAAGATAGGAACATAATAAAAGGATCCTACAAAAAATAATGTTAGACCATGCTTAAGATAAAAGGGAATAAAGGGTTTAGGACATAAAAGGACCAAACATATAATTTTTAGACTAGGGTTAGGTTATGTTTCAAAACATGACCAAGCCTTAGAATAAAAATTATACTAAGTCCATAACATTTTTAAAGTGTTCCAAAATAATTTGATCTAGCCAATTTTGAATATGATTCAAAGGGATTAAGTTATGGTTTCTTAACCAAGGGTTCATGATGCTCAAACATGAATTCGGTTTGGATTTTTATCATAACAAAAGATAGTAAAAGGCCAAATTAAGATAAAACCATTAAATTATGAATATTATAAATTATCTATTCCAAATGGACCCCATTAGACCTATAAGCTAAAACAAGAAGATCCATTGTTAAAAACATCAAGCAATATTAAAATAGATCCATGAACAAAATAAACTAACTATATACAATTAGAATTGCATGTTGTACATGAATCAATCCTAGACTAGATAAGATAGATCACACTTACACTTCTAATTAGGTCACACACTTCTTGAGCAAGAACATGAACAATATGAGGATCCACTATACCCAGTTACGGGATCACTTGTATCATTTATCACAACACATCTTGCTAGGTAGGGTTCCAAATCCTACAATCTAACACAATCACACAACCCTAAAATAGTCTTATGGTTTCTATATTCCATTATGATAATAAACAAGAAACTAAAATAATATAATAATAAGAAAATTAAACTAATCTAGTTCTCACCAAAGCTTGTGGCACAAAGTAAGGGTTTAGATGCAAAAAAATCAAATACATGTATAAGGAATTTTAAATAAAGTATGAGTAACACCTTAATACATGGAATATGAAGAGTAATATTATTAGAGCTAACACTTATGTTAATTTTATCTACTAAAAGAGAGGAGAACAAATTTAGAGTATACTTACCTGAATGTGAACCCATCACAATCTAATCTCTCCCTTAGCCAATGGGGCTTCGCAAGAGGTTGTTTTGGTTTGTAAGGATCAATTTGTTATTCTAAATCATCCAATACCTATCCAAAAGACTAATATTCTCTAAATAAGAAACCCAAGCTAAGAATACTCAAGTATAATGGTGGAATAGTATATTTTGAAGAATCACGAGTGAATAATAACTCTTGATTACCTTCATATGGAAAATATTGGAATGACCTTGTATATATAGGAGTATCTAACCCAAAAATAACTTAGACATTTTGATTATGTATGAAATTAGAATTGAATGGTGTGCATGAATTAATCCTAGATTAGATAAGATAGATCACACCTACACTTCTGATTGGGGCACACACTTAGTAAGTGGGAACATGACTAATATGAGGATATACTAGACCCAATTAGGGGATCACTTATATCATCTATCATAACACATCATCCTAGGTAGGGTTCCAAAGCCTATAGTCTAACACAATCACACAATAACCCTAAAAGAGTCCTATGGTTTCTATATTCACTTACGATAATAAACAAGAAAGTAAACTAATCTATAACAAGAAACTTAAACTAATCTAGTGCTCACCAAAGCTTGTGGTACAAAGTAAGGGGTTAGATGTATAGAAATAAAATACATGTATAGGGAAATTTAAATAAAGTAAGTATTAGTAACACCCTAATACATGGAATATGAGTAGTAATATTATTTGAGCCAAACCTTATGCTACTTTTATCTACTAAAAGAAATGTGAACAAAGTTAGAATATGCATACCCGAATATGAACCCATCATGACTCAATATATCCCTTGGCCAATGGGGATTTACAAGAGGTTGATGTGGTTCATAAGGATCACTTTGTTACTAAAAAATATCCAAGACCTATCGACAAGACTAACATTCTCCAAACAAGAAACATAATCTAAAACTCCTTAAGTAGAATCATGGAAGAGTAGATTATGAAAAAGTGTGATAAAATAATAACTATTGATTGCCTTGATATGAAAATGACTAAAATGACCTCTTATATATAGGAGTATCTAACCCAAAAATCAATCAAACATGTTAGTTGTGTTAGGTCAATTGGGTCACCCTATCACATTATTAGGTTAATGCCTAAGGTTTATGTTAGGTTGGCCAAATGGAAACTAGGACTAAAGAGCTAAAGTGACCCCAGACTATGCTAGGTTGGCCTAGCTTATTAAATAGGGGGAAATGGTACTAAGAAATGGAAAAAAGGATAAAAAGAGGAAAATAATATAGGAATGTGTCAGGAAGAAGAGATAACTTATGGAAAGGTTTTAGGAGATAAATGGATAGGTAAAATATGGTAATAAGGGATAATAACCCTATGAAGCACCAAAGGTCTACCCATCCCTTTCTCGGTGCACCCCTTAAGGTATGTACTCAAAGAGATTGAGTCGTGATGGGTTCTTATAAGATGTAAAGCACCAATAAATGATAAAAGTGTGCAAATATTATGTGTATACATATGCCCCACTCAAATCTCATCATGTGTCACTAAGTTGTAATAGGGGATGGTGCTTAGAGAAAGAACCTAAAGACACACATAATTCTAATGCTTAAAAATATTGCAATATTTTAAAAACCATAAAATAACTAAAAGTAAATGACATAAAAGGAAACTAACTAAAAAGTAAATAACTAAAAAGTAAATGATGCATACCTTGACTTCCCTTTAACATGGGATGTTTGTCAGCTATGTTTTAGTTTCGATTGTGGAGGGCACAGAGACTAATTTTGACAAACACAAAAATATAAAACTAAGGACCAAAAATTAAAAAAACATAAGAAAATCCAAGATAAATAGTACTATGTGGATGGGACATACTTTGGAATTTGGCAAGCCTGGTGACTAGTGTTATGTTAGACTAAATGACCAAGTCAAACAAGAGTAAATTGGGTAACCAAAAATCCAAGGGTACTAAAGACTAAAAAACTCAAGCAAGTAAACCTCAAGTAAGGAAAGGCAAACTCAGTAAATAAAATCAAGTATACATTTCAAATAAGATGGTAAAAAGAGGATTCAAAAATAAAATTGGTATAGAAACATTGATTACTAAGTAGTAATAATCCACATCTACATCATAAATGGAAAAGGGGGATGCATAAAAGGGAAAACAACATAGTTGGGTGAGCAGTACCAATCCACATCTCACACAACAATGGAAAAAGGGTGCAAACTTAGGTGTTTGCAATAGAACAATAGCAAAATAAATATAAATGGGAAAATGAAAGAAAAGTAGTTTTAGTAAATATATATAACATGATGAAAATGATCCATAGTTTTTCAAAAATATTATTTTGAATCTAAAGATAGATAAACATGAAACAAACTAGTGTTAGCATGTTTTTAAGAAATGAGGAAAAGTGAATTTAAGGAAGAGGGAAAATAGATTTAGAATCACAACTTGTATATCAAAAGTGGAAATCAAATGGGGTGGAAGGGATAATGAAAGAAAAACCAAGTTAAAGGAACTCTTTGTCAAATTCAAGACACTCAAATTTGGTTTGTCAAAATAAGAGGACTGTCAACCTTAAGGACACTAAAAAACTTCTCTTAGCTACACAAGTATTAGGTAAAAAATGGAATATATAGATAATCCCATGAAGGATATATGATTGAAAATTAAAATGGACTTACCTCCCCATGACCTGTTCCTTGCTCTTCAAGACCCCTTACAGAGCCATCAGTCTACTATAAAGATTGGGTACTTACATGAGAAAGTAGGTAGCACTATAAATTTTCTTGAAATCCCCTATTCCTATCTACTAGCCTAATATACCCCAAAGGACATTGACTTTATGTAAAGCTAACTATAGATTTTGAGCTTTGATTGGAGATAGGATATGTGCTTGTAATCACATATTTTGGTATGATCAGACTTTCAATGTTTATATGTTTTCTTTTAGATATTATTACCTTTTATTTTCAAATCATTGGCTCTTAACTTTTTTTTGAAATTCCTCCTCCATATGGATTTGGAAGACCAAACATGGGTGCTAAGGATGACTTTCATTTGAAAATTTTGGGACAAGGTTTCTAAGAGAGAAAATAAAAGATCATGGGGTCAAATATTCTCATTAATCCAGGTGAAATAAAAGTGCTATCTTCACTTTAACCTTGTTTTATCCAAATGTGGAGGTGAAAGAAAGGGAAATCAAGAGGAAAATGACACATGTAACAAATTTGAATTTCTTCAAATTGAAAAAAATGTGATAAAGGGTAAAAAGGAATACAATGATAGAAAAGGTGTGATTCCTTATCATAAGACTACGAGAAGTGATAGAAAACATGCTAACATAGATTGTTTACAAATTCCATCTAGTAAAAGAAGCAAAATCTAATGTATAAATAACAAGGATCATAAATAACATGAAATAAAAGGTAATTTTATGAGGAGGGTCAGATGTTATCCATGGTCTTACGAAGAAACTCATAAAAGGAAAACCCAATGGGTGAAAATAATCAAAAAGTGAGGGAGATTTTGTATAAATCACCTCATAAATAAAGACCTAAAGGATGCTAAAATAACATTGGAAAGCAGAAAAATAATGAAAAGGAAGAAATGAGAAATAAAAAAGAATGGTGATTTTATGAGGAGGGTCAGGTTTTATCCATAGTATTACCAAGGAACTCATAAAATAAAAGCCAAAGAGGATGCCAAAACATCATTAACAAGCAAAAGGATAATGATAAGATAAGTGATGAATACTATAGTAGATCAAGTAACTAAAAGACCAAAAGGGAGGACCAAATTTTTTAAAAGGAAGGAAACTAATGCATAGGGAGAGACCCATGCTAAATTAGCCTACAAAAAGATGTTAGATAGATATATAGAGAAAGAATTAAAATAAGGGAAATGATTAAGAAAATTATTCATTAAGGAATTGAGCATTGGTGGTCTCTTTGAAAACATGGCCTTCATTGGTGTGAAAGTGATGAATACTTGGACCAAGAAAATCTATAAATAAGGTCCACACTTTTTTTGGGCATACTTACCTTCTTTGTCATAGGTGTAATCTAATTAAAGGACAAGATAACCAACATTAAATATGTAGTTTTAACACATTTTTTATGTTGTCTGGTGATGCAAGCCTTGTATTGGTGATTATGATGCAAGGTGAAAAGATGATGTTCATCAAGAAGATCAAGGGTATGAAGGTGAGCATCACACAATTATTCTTTAGGAATTATGCCATGAAGAGATATGAAAATATAAGGAAGATTAACTTCAATAGGAAGGATTGACTCATAACCATAGGCTAGAGAGAATGGAGTTGCCACAATAGTAGTATGAATAATAGTATGATAGTCCCAAAGTGTAGGATAAAGATGAAGATGCCAATCTATGTGGGTTTCACAAATTGTATTTTGAAGAATTTTATTGATAATTTTTTTGGTGACCTCAACTTGACCATTACATTATGGATGATAAGGAGTGGAAAACTTGGGATTGATTTTGAATTTGGTGTAAAGTTGTTTAACATGCTTATTATTGAAATTCTAACCATTATCAGAAATGATGGTGTGAGGAACACCAAAGTGGAAAATAATTTAGTTGAGAATGAATTTAGATATAGTGGACAAGTAACATTAACAATGGGCATGGCTTCAACCCACTTGGTAAAGTACTTAATGGTAGTGATGATGAAGACATGTCCATATTGGGAATGAGGAATCCTGTTGATGAGTTTGAATACCCATGTGGAAATGCCCAAGGAAATTTGATAACTTTAAGTTTGGATCATTGTGAATAAATGAGGTCATCATGAAGTTGATAAGAATTATGATTTTCAACATATTCAATAGCATCTTTTTCTAGAGTAAGCCAATAGTAACCCATACATATGCATTTTTGGGTTGTAGCATGTCCATTATAGTGACCACCAAAAATGCCCCCATGTGATTGCTCAAGTAGAAGAGGAACCTCATTTTGCTTGACACAATGGAGAAAAGTACCTTTGACATTATGATAATAAAGGATGTTGAGTCTATATACATACTTAAAATCTTGTTTACAAAGATGCATTTTTTCATGGGAATCCAAGTTAGGAGGATAAGTTTGATGTTCTAAGAATTGGATGATGTCTTGATACCAAGAGAATTATCAGATGATGATATCCTCAATGTGGAAGATAAGGGAATATAGAGGGTGAGTAGATGATAGAGATTTTATTATTTGTAAAATAAAACAAGGATTAAAAATAACTTGATGTGGATGAAGGAGAGAATTTGAAGAGGCAAAAGAATCAAAAATGGAATTTTGGTCTCTAGGAATAGGTTCAACTATAAAAGAGGGAAAATCCTTGGCAAGAGTGGTTTAAATTTGATGATAGGTAATAATATTTTCACTTTTACATTAATAGACACAACTAAATTTATGGTAAATGAGTTGAGAATCACCCAAATCATGAAGATATCATATGTCTAGATGAAGAACAACTCTCATACCTAAGATAATAGTTTCGTACTTAGCCATATTATTGGTGACATCAAATGTAAAATGGAAAGTTAAGGAAATTATTTTTCCAAGAGGAATATTGAGAATGAAACCTTCCCCAACTCCTTGAAGGCATTTAGCACAATCAAAATGAAGTGTCTAAGTATCCTCATGCAAGTCAATATTAATTTTAGGGAGCTCCTCAGAAACTACTTTTGGTTTGGTAGTATCGGAGGGAGTGGAAGGTTCATTTGATTGATTGTCTTCAAGATGGATAGTAAAGCTATGAAAATAATCTTTAAAAGAAATTTATTGATTAAGAACTTTAATTTAAATAATATTTTTATCAATAAAGTCATATTGAAGTGAAGAAGTGGCTGGGATAGGAGCCATGACAAGTCATGTAGCTATGACTTACCCTTTGATACATTTTTGCATGATGATGCAAAGATAAAATTACATAATTAAAACCATCCACTTTATAATTATATCTCCTAGAAGAAATTATTTGAATAAGAAGTGATGATAGGGGTTAGAATGAATAATGACATAGGTGGTTTGGTAAATCATGTAGTGACAAAGCTTTTCAGCTACAAAATAGGTGGTGAGGAAATCATGCTCAACTTTGGTATAACATGTTTCATAATTGATGAGGCCTCAAATAATGTATATGGCATACTCCTTACATGTATCATATTGTTGGGTAAGCATCACTCTAAATAAAATAGGTATGGAAGAAGTATAAAGAATAAATGTTCAATCATTAGGAGTATAGAGTGTAGGTGGATGAAGCAATGACTCTTTTATGTTGTCAAATAATTTTTGACATGGATCTATCCATTCCAAATATATACCTTTCTTGAGAAGGTAATTAATGGAGTGAATTCAATAATTCATCTCAGGAACAAAATTTCTAATTTCCCTAAGCTTACCTAAATAGGTATGAATGTCAAGAATAGAATGAGGTAAAGAAGATGAAAGCACTTTTAGAGGTTTAGAAGGAGTGATTTGCTCTACCACCAAAGGAGAATAAATAAGAGGAAGATTGATAAGAGGCACATAACCATAAGGTTCTAAGTTATGACCTACATAAATGGGATGTGCATCCTAGTTGAAATCATGAATTTGATTTAAGGTCTTTGGATAACGTAAGACATCTAAGTCTTTATATTGAGCTTGGGCAATGATATAGTTGTCATCATATATGGGAGAAATTGTACATGCTTAGGATTCAAGAGGATTTTTAGATTTTGAAATACCAATATTACTAAATGTTTGAGGAGTCATGATGAGAAGATCTTAAAACAACTTAGCCACTCCAAATAAATTGTAAGCAAAAACATCTTCAGGTAAAGATAGCTCTTGAGCATTGCATGGAGGGGGAAAATGGAAAATCTCATCCATGAGAAGAATGGTATGATCTCTAAGTAACAGGGAAGGTGGAAGCCATTCCAAAATATACAAAGACAATTTCTTAGTATTGCAAGAGTGGTGTAATTCATTAATCTCATCATCATAATCCATAAGAGTAACTTGTAAATTAGGATTCATATTGATGAACTTAGGTAGAGGAGCACTATTGATTTTATAAATTGTGAGAACATGATATTATGATTTAGGATTAGGTAATTAAATAATCCATGGGTTGGGATCAGCTTCATGCTTATAACATTTTACATTGTGTATAAATTTAATACATTGACTACTAGAAGAAGTAATGGCCCTCATACGATGAGTCCATGAATGGTCGAGTAGTATTTTATAAGATAAAAGAAGATCAAGAACCATGGGTTTGGTTCACATAGTCTTAGTACCAATGGTTAAGGGAATCCATATACAACCAAGTGGATTTTGATTAGTCTTATCAAAGCCATAGTAAGTAAGACATTTTTGTTTAAGATGAATTTTTTTATAACCAAGTTTTTTTAAAAGCCATAAATAAGTCACATTAATACCAAAACCTTCATCAACTAGAAATTTTCAAATAATGGTGGTTTTAATGGCTATCTTGATGAAAAGAGGTATATCATTGGCATGAAAGAGGATTTCATAATTAATTATGTCCTCTTCAAGGAATTTAATGTAAGTTTTGGAAGAAGGACATATAGATTCAATGGTATTAATATTTGTTGGTTGAGGATAAATAGAAGGTGGTTCTTCATCTCAAAAATATTGGTCTTCAATCTCTTGGAGTTGTTGCATAAGAAATTTATGATGATAAGGTGAAGTGTGAACCAATTCCATGAGAGTAATTTTACATGGCATAGATTTAAGTTCTTATAGTAAATTTCAATGAGATTTAGAAGAAGAGCCATAAGGTTTAGAAGATTGAAAATTACACTTTGGAGGAATAGATGTGGTTGGAGGATTAAAGAAAAGAAGTTTTTCCTGAGGTGCTTCTGAATCAATATTGACAGTGGTAGTATCTTTACTCAATTATTATTCCAAAGAAGGTTTCTTAGGCTTGGTCACAGGATATTTATTTTATAGCTTCTTATGATAATTAACCTTATACATATTGAAATATTAAGAGTTGTTAAGGTATTGATCATAATTAGTGTCAATTGTACAAACATCCTCAAAAGTTAATTGGTTATGTGAAGAAGATTTTTTATTATTATTAGATGTAGAGGATTTATATGGTTGTCATTTTGGAAAATCATTAGTTTATTCTTGAAAATGGTGATTAATCATGGTTTCATGGTAAAATGAATCATTGATCATGTATGAAATAACACATTTAAAAATCCCTCTACAAGACTCATGAGAATGTCCAATGTCAGCATGAAACTGACAAAAGATATTGGGATCATACCATTTAGGAGGAGAATTAGGATATATGAAAGGTTTAGAAAGAGGTAAAAATTTTCTCATTTGATGAACCAAAAGAGGCACTTTAACTAATGAAGGAACACCATTTTTGGTAACACTAGGTTTGGTTTGAGATGTATTACTAGTGATAGTATTGGATGTTTGGAAATATCCTCTAAGAATTTTAGAATTAGTTTCAAATTTATAAATAAGGAAATATTTTCATTTATCTTGGTCAAGATATTCATTGAGAGTTTGAGGAGCAAAGATTTTAACCTTGTATTAAAGAGTAGGTGTTAAAGTTGTGATAAAGAGTTTGAATAAGCTATCATTAGACATACTATGATAAAATTTATGAGCTAAGGATTTACATCTTTTAATAAATTTATGAGTTGATTCATTAGGAGATCATTTAGCATTTATGAAATGGATAATATAGTTTTCAAGATCATTATGTTGAAAATATTTAACTAAAGGATTGACCAAATATTCAAGTTTCCAAATAGAATGTTGATGTAATTGATTATACCATTCTAATACATCACCAGTTGAAGGTTTTGACTAATAGTTTAGTAGTGGTAAATGTATTAGTTTGGATCCACTCTTTGTAGAGATTACCAAAGGCTTTAAGAAATGAGGCAGGGTCTTTAGTCCCATCATATTTAATAGTTGGTGATATATTTCCAATGTTAATGGATACAATGAAGGAAGCTAAAGGCTCATTTTAGATAGTTTGAAGCAATTTTTTATTCATTATTGGTTGATGCATAATGGTATCTGAGACATATCTAAAAGGTGGAGGAATGTAATTAATATTAGCTTGAGCATTCATGATTGGAGGTTGATTAGCCACATTGATCAAATGTTATTGAAGTTGCATCATTTAAGTGGTATTAAATTTTTGCATAATGTTCATTTATTGAATCACTTGGGCTAATAATTTAGTTGTATTAGGTGGTAGGTTGGTTTTGGAAGGAAAATTTTACACATTGGTGTTGTAGGGAATATTAGAAGATTTATTAGTGGGATTATTAAATAAAATTGATTCAATCAATCCCAAATTAGTTTGAAGATTTTGTGAAGGTTATTGGTAGGTACAAAAAGGATTGGAACCATTAATCTCATTTTGAGGTGTTATTTGAACCATGTTACAATTTGTAGATGGAGGAGAAGAGGTGCCCCAAGAGTGACGGTGCTCTTGGGAGGTAAATAAAGGGAGAAATGAACACACCATATAGAATCTAAATGGATTAAGACTATCTATAAATATTTTTATAGTTGACCTTATTTTGATCAAAGAAATGAATAGGATGTAGATCCAAAAGGATGAAGAACCAAGCTAAAAATTAAGGGAAGAAAAAAATAAAGCTAGGTCAACCAAGTTGACCTAGTTGATAAGCTAGACCTACAAACTATGCTAGGTCAACCAGGTCAACCTAATGCAGTGAACAAAAGCAACAAAAATAGTCTAGGACACTGTAGAGTCAAGCTAGTCGATGTGGTACATTAGATAGGGAAAGGGAAAGGATTTCTAATAAGATGAGAAATGAAATAAGTTATACCTATAGATATTATATAAAAGAAGATAATGAATTGAAATAAATACTCAATTAGATTGATGCTAGCTAATCTAATTAATGTACATAAACAAATTGCAATTTTGAAAGAGAAGTACAAAATAGATTAGAAATAGAAAAATAAAAACTAACCTTGGTTTTTTGGAGATGAAAATAGAATAGGTAACTAACCTATAACCTTGGAGATAATTGGCCTAATCTATAGAATTGGGGTGATCTAATTGACCAAGTGAGGTAGGAACTTACTAAAAAATCTAAAAAAGTGTGCTAAGTAAACTTGGTTAACCTAGTAGACTAAACTAGATGTCTAGAAATATGTTAAGTCAAGTTAGTCGACCTATTTGACTAGACTACAAATCTGGAAGTTTAGAATCTAAGACTTGCACTATGAATCCTGAACAAGAACATACTAAAAAGTGGCTCTAAATGTTCTAGGTTAACTTGATTAACCTATTAGTCTAAATAAAAAGTGTTAAAAATGT
Organism: Torreya grandis; assembly: GCA_037957365.1. Classification (NCBI taxonomy): domain Eukaryota; kingdom Viridiplantae; phylum Streptophyta; class Pinopsida; order Cupressales; family Taxaceae; genus Torreya; species Torreya grandis. The sequence goes on along the minus strand of JARHVA010001782.1, from coordinate 2,054,926 downwards.
TGAAACCTTTGTTGGGTCAAGCTGGTTAATCTAGTTTCCTATTTCTACATAGAGAAAAATATTTGGATCGATAAAATAAAACCATCAAGTCAAAACATATGATATAAAAGAATGGAAAAAGAATAAAATAAGTGAAATAAATTCTATAAGGGTTTGATTCACATGGGGTTCACCAAAATGTATGTAATTAAAATTGCATGGTGCACATGAATTAATCCTAGATCAGATAAGATAAATCACACCAAAGTTTATGATTGGGGCACACACTTGTTAAGTAGGATCATGACCAATATGAAGATCTAATAGAATTGATTAGGGGACCACTTGTATCATCTATCACAACACATCATGCTAGGTAGGGTTCTAAAGATTATATTATAACATAATCATATAAAAACCCTAAAAGAGTCTTATTATTTCTATATTCACTTATGATAATAAATAAAAAAGTAAACTAATCTAATAACAAGAAAAGTAAACTAATCTAGTGCTCACCAAAACTTGTGACACAAACTAAGGGGTTAGATGCAAAACAATCAAATACATGTATAGGGAACTTTAAATAAAGTAATTATGAGTAACACCCTAATACATGGAATATGAGGATTAATATTATTTGAGATAAAACTTATGTTACTTCTATATACTAAAATAGAGGAGAACAAAGTTGGAATATACTTACCTGAATGTGAACCCATTATGACTCAATCTCTCCCTTGGCCAATGGGGCTTCATAAGAGGTTATTTTTATTCATAAGGATAAATTTATTAGGCTAAAGCATTTAATACCTATCCACAAGAATAATATTCTCCAAATAAGAAACCTAAGCTAAGACTCCTCAAGTATAATGGTGGAAGAGTAGATTGTGAAGAAGCATGAGTGAATAATAACTCTTTATTGTCTTGCTATGGAAATGCCCAAAAAGACCTTATATATATAGAAATATCTAACCCAAAAATTACTCAAGCATGTTAGTTATGCTAGGTTGACCATGTCAACCTGGTACATTATCAGGCTATTTCTTGATGTTTTTGCTAGGTCAATCAAATGGAAACTAGGCCTAAAGAGATAAAGTGGCCCCATACTATACTAGGTCAACCAGGTCGACCTAGCTTACTAAATAGGTAAGAAAGGTACTAATGGAAAGAATTATAGAAAGAGTAAAATACTACAATAATGTGTAAAGGAGGAGATATAGCTTAGGGAAATATTTTAGGAGCTGAATGGATAGGGAATAATATGGTGATAAGGGAAAACAAAAGAAGCATGAAAGGTCTACCCAACCCTTTCCTAGTGCACCCCTTAAGGCATGCACTTAGAGAGATTGAGTCATGATAGATTCCTACAAGATGTAAATCATTATTAATTGATAAAAGTGTGAAAATATTATGTGTATACACCAACCACACAATGGTGTGGATGATCTTCAAATATAGATAATGTGCAAACATACTAGTGACATTTTGATCAAGTGAATTTTAAATTTTAAGGAAAAAATTTGCCTAATTTGACACAAAGGTCCCCATTTTTTATAAATGGGGTTATTTTCACCTCAAAAATTGTGAATTTTTGGGGAAACAAAATAATACGTTAGAATTCAGAGACTTTGGTTTAGACAAAAAAATGAGGCTATTTATCCCACTTGATCATGTACCATTATTTAGATCAGTTCATGGTTAAAACAAGCCTTGCACATACATGATTGGGATTAAACATCAATACCTATCCATGCTTTGTGTGTTTTTTGATTCCAATTATTGTTTACCATGGGATTTAGGAAAGAACTTCATATTTCATTCCTTTAAACATCAATATTGACCTACATCATATTTGGATATCCAATAAGAACCATGATTTGGATCAAGGAAGGATAGGCATTTATCTACTAATATTTAGGCATTTATAACCCTGATAGAGATACATTTGGCTCCACTCATGGCCTTGCCCCACTACTAGCTAGGCATCTATAGCCTCGGTGGAGGCTACCAAAATCACCTTTGCTTGGAAAGCTTTAGATTTTGTAATAAGCTCTTATTTTTTTATTTTTGGATCATTTTGTCTTTCTATAAAATTTTGGGAACCAAGTTATCTAGGCTTATGGATTTGGTCAAATGTTTGATCTTTAGACAATCACCTATGGTTATAACTTTTATCTCAAGAAAGGTTGTTTATTTAGTGCAAACATGATTGTGTCCTAATATTTTAATCTTTCATCCCACACATGAAATCCTTATTAAAACCAAGATTAGATAAAAATAATGATCAAAACCTTATGAGACAAAACCAATATATCCATTAGTCCTTAATGTTTTTTCAAACTATCACACACAACTTGCATTTTAAATCCATGGTCAACACTTCTTTAAGGTTCATTCCTGTATTCTTGAACTTATGGAGTTCTTGAGTAATCAAGTGAAACTTGAGATAAGAATATTCCAAAATTAATTATTTAAAATCAAGGAACAAGGAAAGAGAAAACAAAAAATATAAACAAGCACTATATACAAACAAGGGATAGGAGAAAAATCAAGAAACAAAGAACAAGAAACTAAACTAAGCCCTATACTAACTACATAAAGTACTTACCCCTAGGGTTAAATGAATTTTTTTTTAACCTACCATAGAACCTTAAATCATTATTACTTTCAATCTATGGAATCTTCTTATGTATGGGATCATATTCATTCTTGTGTCCTTTAGGTGATGTAGTTTGGTCTCCTATCAACATTCTTAGATGCATGGATCAAAGATATGAATCTAAGACGTAATAATATTTCTCCTATATTATTATAATTTGTAATAGGAGTGTTATTTATAGTTCATACATAGATATATAGTGGGTTATATCATCTTCACCCATTAATAGTAGTTTGGATAACATCCTTAGAACAATGTCTTCATTAGATTATTTCTAAGGTGGAAATGGACTATCAATATTTACACAAAAATCTTCAAATTCACCCCAAAAGAATTCTTTATCCTGATCAACTAAATGATGTTCATTTGGACCCCCATTAATAACATGCTTATCCTATACTCATGACCTTTTGATGAAGCCATGTGATAATTCTTGTTCTATTTCAAATGCTTCATATTCATCCTTAGTGAAGAAAGGTAGATCTTCTATCCAATTGAGTTTCAAATAATCTAGTTTTGGGATTTTTAGGACATCATTGACTTCTTGGGACAACTTAATTTCTTTCAAAAAATCCTAGTTTAATTGGTACCCATGGTTATCTTTATCATTAGTATCTTCTATTCAATTAGTGACTTCATATGAAGTGTCATCATAGTTATCTTCTTAAGAGAAGTTATCTTGTATCTGACCTTGTTCATGGGGATACTCATCTTGAAGAGTTGTTCATTCTTCCAAAGTATCTTCAAGTTCACTTTCCTCTTCAAATGGAAAATAGAAAGCCTCTATCATGAAACCTTGAGATGTCCTTGTAAATCTAGATGTCCCTACAATATTGTCTTGGTTAAGCATAATTTAAGTCATATCCCTTTCACTTTGAGATGTCCTTGAAAATATATATGTCCCTACAATATTGTCTTGGTTAGGTATAATTTCAACTATATCCCTTCCACCTTGAGATGATTCAAAAACATTACAATGATCATCCAAATATATATCACCAAAACTAATTTGTATATTTTTAGATGTTACATTATTGCTATTATGATGAGACCTATTTGGAGGCCTATTAAAATTTTAAGAAACATACATTCTCTTATATCATTCCCCTATATTTCTTAATTTTTTTCAACTAAATGAAGTCATTTCTCAGTGTTTGGACTATTCCTAATATTATGTCATTTGAATTTTTTGGTGTCTCTATCTCATGAACTAGAGGATTACTTCTAGTTGTGGGTATTACAGTTCCATGATTTTGTGGATGAAGCCCACTAGTAGTGATATTCAATAACCCTAAGTTTTGGGTAAGATATGGATTACTTAATAACAATTGGTTTTGAAATGGTGTTAAAGTAGGTATACTAAGAGTGACATTCAAGATGGGCCAATTTGGATTGATATTAAGAATGGAATAGGTCATCTAACTCCAAGTTTAAATCTGATCATTAATGATCATGAATTTATAGTAGGTCTAGGTCAATGTGTTTATGAATGAAAGAGACCTTTTTAGGAGCACGAAGGTCATGGGATCTATAACATAATTATAAATTTCTAAGGCTAAAGCCTCATTGGGTTTATAAGGGTCTATGGTCCTACTAAATTTTTTTTGTAACCTAGTGTTAAAGGCTCTAATGGTCTCATTAACATCCCTTTTAATTATAGTTAATTATAGATATAGGATACAAGGACTAACGATTTTTCCAAATTTATCAATGTAAACATTGTTAAAGTCATTCTAACTAGTAATGTAATATTTATGTAGGTTGAGAAACAAATCATATGTATCATATCTAAAAGTGAATGGGAACAATATACATGTTATATCTTCATGAACTACATTTAACAATCTCAAATCAGCCTTGAATGATTTAATATGATCTTTAGTAGTGATAACATTGTTAGGATTAAAAGAAGGAAAATACCTTTTAGGATTTCCAAGAAGATAAAGTACTATACCTATCATGTTCATTGAATAACCACCTAGCCAAGACATACCTTGAACATATTAGTACCCTAACATAGTAAATTTGGTTAATAAATTGAAGGGTTATGCTCACCTTGATCTTTCTTTTGGCAATTCCAACTTGTGAACTTGTAACCTTAAACATGGGGAATACATAAAGCATGAACTACCTTTACACGAATAGCCATATATCTTCAAAAAAAATTGATATTTGGGTAAATGAAGTCCAAAGACTAATATAAATCCATAAAATTGATGATATTTACAAAATTGAGAAAAGGATCACTCAAATATGCAAATAATACATAAATCTTTGACTAAAACACACCATAATTAGCAAATATTTTACAAATTCACCAAGATATTCTTAGGTACTCCTTCTAGAGCCAATGAAGCTCTACCTGTTGATGCCTAAATGTGTACCATAGGTGTTTAGAGTGTTTAAGAAACACTTCTCATTTTATAATTCCTATGTGCATGAGTTTTAGGTTGTTATAATCTTGTTATCTTCAATGGAATAGAGGTAGAACAAGTGAATATTTCACAATATTTATAATATTTGGTGGTTGGAAGCCACCATGGCCAAATAGCATATCTATGTAAAATATGTAGTGTATTATGCTAAAGATAGTGAATTATGATCAGTAACTAAGTTAAAAGATAATCTAATATGGATATTTACAATGGAGCTAATCTAAGGTGACTTGGTTAAAAAAATAGAAAAAGGAAGGGATAGGGTAGAAAAGAAGGATGTTGTTGGTCTTCATTACAAACATCATGATAAAGCTCAAACATTATATGAACATTCATTTAACCAATGTATGATGTGAAGTAGCTTAAACCCAACTTGCATCATACATTAGACAAGCTTCTAAGGAAGGTATGAAATGATGCAAATAGGAATTAGAATCACTTTAAATATTCACTTCTAAAAGCAAACAACATTAGCCCAAATGAAAAAGAAGTGTATAAAATTAAATAAGCCTAATAACTTTCAACTAATCTAGCATTGGCATAAATTATCAACTCTACATTTAATATATACATTTAAAATCCATAGGAACCATTTAAAGCTAAAAGTGAAACCATACAACATAGAGAGAAACCATATAACACTTCACATAAGCAAATATGGACAAACATTACATAGATACTTATTTTAATTCATTCCTCAAAGTTTAAAAAGTAATTTGGATTTAAGAACTCCCTCCATTTTTACATATGAAAATAGTCCTTTTATACAATGGAAGGAAGTATATTGGTTAGCTATATCCAATTACAAGTATACAAGTGTAATTAAATTTATCCTTTCTATAAAATATCTAAAATAAACAAAACTTTTCCAAGTGGACTAACCTATAGGCAATTTTCTTTCAATTTTCACATACCTTTACAAAAAGAAAATAATAATCTATTTTAAAATATTACAATGATTCTACAAAATATAATATTCTTAACTATGCTTGAGGACCTTATTTTGATGCATTCTCCTACCTTTCTTGAAGGATACTCAATCTATGAGGTTGTTTATTGATAAACTAGAGGTCAATAATAGGATTTAGGAAGAGTTTCTTTCCTTGATTCTCCATATCTTTGAGGTCCTTCTCAACCTTTTCTATTGCTTGTTTGATGCCCTTTGCATCTCCCATTGTTCCCTTAAATGATTGAACTAGACCTATGATTATATTATTGTCATCCCCTCTTTTACCTTGCCCCTAGCTTCTCACTTCTTGCATGAATTTAGTAGTTTTATGCTTGAAATTATCATCTATTATAAGGCCAAAAGAAATAAGTGAGGTGAGATCCATGATCAAACTATCCAAGATGTACAACATCTTATCCTCCTACTACTTGAGGTCCCTAACCATGTCCTTCATTTTATTAGACCATTTTCTTAAGGTAATAATATTTTCCACTAATATGGCCATAGCCATGTTTAGGTGTGTTAGGTTTATTTTCCTAGATTATAGGACTTGATTTTTAGTCAATGCTTTAATCAAGTCTTTCACCTAATAACTTGTAGCCTATCATTGGCAACTTTATCTATAGCTATATTGATTTGATTTCTTATTACATTATTTTTGGCCCTTACTAACTTTAAAGACTTGGATATGTAAGCCATGGTATACTCAAACTATTTAAACCTTCCTTTTGGAAGTGCCAAGATAGTAGTTTCCTTCAAATTCTTTTTTTGTTACAATATTCCTTTGATCATTATTTGTATCTGGTATGACTAGGCATGAGGCATATCAAGAACATTCTATTCAAACATAGGGGCCTCACTAGGATTTTGGGCCTCTATTATAGTTACTCCAAAAAATGGTTCCACCTTTTGAAAGGTGAACTCTTCTCCTCCTACCATAAATATTTTATCAGTCATTCTTTATAGACTAGCAGTTGTTGGGTCAAATTTGACAACAACTAAAGATTGTGTTATCTCTAGAGCTAGGATATCTATCCATGTTCCACTTGACTCCCTAGGGGAAACCATCCTATCCTCTTCTTATTTCTATATAGACACAATCCATGGCTTAATCTCTTCATGCATAGTGATGTTAATATATTTTGTAATGGCCCAACAATGGTGCATGGTAGGAATATTCTACAACTTGCCATATATAAACCATTCAGGAATTGTTAGACAATGAATAGGGTTCTCATCACTAAAAGGTTTACCTCACTAAAATGTTGTGTGAAGGTCAAATTAGGCTTAGTTCCTCCTATTGTAACTAAATCTAGCTCATATTTTTTCTTTGGTGGGGTAGCAACAAGGATTAATTCCAATGTTACTTCTTTCCCCTTTTCTTTATCCATCTCTTCATCTTGAGCTTCTTCTTCATCTGATTCATAGGCATTAGCTAGTATCTTCAAGATATCTTCCACTATTTATTTAGGATCCAATACTATAATTTCAACTATTTCAACCTATGATCTTGGTTCCTTAGGCTAGGCTAAGGATAATGCTACCTCATCAAGTCTCTTCTCCTCTAGTCTCTACTTAATTAATCCCCCAAGATGTTTCTATTGTGGCTAAGCTAGATGGGGTCTAGAATATGGGCCTCTTAGAAAATGGTACTACCTAGGTCCCATTTACCATATATCATTACTTAGATTCTACTCTCTTATAAATGTAGCCTTTGGTTTGATATTGAATTTCTTTTATCTCACGAAGACTTCATGAAATGAATAGACCTTAGTGTAAACAGGGTCATAAGGTCTAGGCTAATGCTCATAAGTCATATTGATCCCTTTTACATTTAAATATTTATCAACCCTTTCATAAGGGTCGTAGTGTCTTAGCTCATCATGTTAGAAATTGAAGGAGGTTCTATGTCTAGAGGTAGCCTCTATATTATCCCATTTTTGAAACACAATTATCCCAATGGTTATGAGTAGGATATCAAGCAATCTTGTTCTCTTGGTTTTATATAAGCCATCTACCCCATTGTATATCTAATATGCCACTTCCTACTTTGCTAGTTTGATTGGGACATGAATTGGTAGCTTGAGTGGTCAGTTTAAGGCTCCTTCAATCCTGATGATTGTGCAATCTAGATAAATCCATATATCTCCCATGGCTCCAATAATATTCTTAATTAAGGGGTTAACCCTCCTCATTCAGATCCCTTTGATGCCCTCAACCAAGGTTGGATAGAAATGATCATAAATGAATTGTATATGGTCCTTGTATTTTAAAATATGTAACTTTGAGTAGTAGTGGGAGACTATTTGTGTTCCCTCAAGTGATCATTCTCTAATATTTGGAATCTTTATGGTGGAAATCAAGGGAACCAGTGAATTGTCTACTCAAATAAGTGCTAATAATCTCACCTAGAGAAGGGGTGAGTTATTTCTCAACCATAAAATAGATAAAAGGGAACTAGATTTTATCTACATAGGTGGTGGAGGGGTTCCCACACAATTTGTTCATCAATGTCATAATCATCCTGATCCTAGGTCTAAATTAGTTGATTGGGATGCTTTCACTGAGGTCAAAAAACAATTTTTTCCCAAAATATAGCCATGGGGTAAGGATGATCTTAAGGTCATTCTTCTTGGCCCATTAATTTATGCTGGGTATTTATATCTAGGGTTTGAGCAACTTATAGTAATTTTCAAAGGTAATAGGAGAAATATAAGCATCTTTTCTAAAGTTACAATCATGAACTATCATGCCTTGATCAATTTTACAATCCTTAAAAATAGGGGAGTGAACATTAATGCAATGCAGTACCTCTAGTTTTTCTATAGTGAAATTAAGAATCATCATTTTTATGTCCACTATATCATAATATCTCCTTTTGATGGATGTGTTCTTCTCATCCTCTCTAGAAATGACTAGTTGTTTTGAATTATCTAGAATAGCTTGGACTAGTTGTTGTCCCCCATCTTCAAAGCCATAATGTTAAATTGTAATTATTTAAATATTATCCCCACTACATATAAAGTGAGATAGATATCCAAATCTTCTATGTGTTATTTTTAAGCCACCATGACTGTGATTTTGTTCAAATTGCTCACTAATGATCTACAATTTGACTCTATATGAAATTGGTCTTTCTCAGATGATAACTCAACTCTCATAAGCTTGATTATGATTAATTTAGGGTTGAATTAGGTATTTTTTACATGTTATTGTTTTTATATATGTCCTTTTAGAGATTTAATGGTGATGGTTATTTGCACTTAAGTGAGCTTTGTGCCTTAGATTTCATTTGGATCTTTATACTTATACTTTTGCCTTTATGAACCCACAAGATCTTTAGATTTATCAATTTATACCCATGTGGCATCATTGTGGCATATATGTGGCATATCCATGTTTTTTCATGGTATATTTCATATTATTTTTTAAAAAAATAACTATTTCCTTTTAAAAGCCTTCTTCCATCTGACACCACCAAATCATTCTGCACAGATCAACACAATCCATTAATCTCAATCTCAAGAGTTCACCTTCATTAACTTCTATTCATATTGGGATCTAAGGTTGTGCCACTTAGAAATCCTAAAAACCTATTGAGATATATTTAAAAGTCTACATTAATATTAGTTTTTAGGATCAAATGCATATCATATATCTCTGACAAAATGCTCGATGTTTAAATTGGGTCCATGGCTTCAATTTTTAACTTTGATCTCACTCCATTAGATTAGCTTTCTCTAATCAAATGTGAGTCATTTATTATGATATAGGTAGTAAAATGTAATTAGTTCCTTTGAAATAATAAAATTCATAGCATAAGGTTTTAGCCTAAGGATTTATTGTATTAACAAATATAATTAAAAACTTAGGGTAAAGTCTTATGCTAAATCTATGTCATAAT